>CM040436.1:40058285-40216973 GCA_022702705.1 Papilionanthe hookeriana x Papilionanthe teres | reverse complement strand
AATTAAGCATAAGACATCACTACGCTTAATTAAATCCGTTAAACCTTAACAAAATTAGGTTTAATACAAAATCAAACTTTAATTAAGCTTAAGAACTCACTAGGCTTAATTAAACACATTAAACCTTAACTAAATTAGGTTTAATACCAAATCAAACCTTAATTAAGCTTAAGAACTCACTAAGCTTAATTAAACAAATTAAACCTTAACAAAATTAGGTTTAATACAAAATCAAACTTTAATTAAGCTTAAGACATCATTAGGCTTAATTAAATCCATTAAACCTTAACTAAATAAGGTTTAACACAAAATCAAACTTTAATTAAGCATAAGAACTCACAAGGCTTAATTAAAAACATTAAAGCTTAAATAAATTAGGTTTAATACAAAATCAAACTTTAATTAAGCTTAAGAAATCACAAAACTCAATTAAACACATTAAACCTTAACTAAATTAGTTAAATCCATTAAACCTTAACTAAATTAGGTTTAATACAAGATCAAACTTTACTTAAGCTTAAGAACTTACTAGGCTTAATTAAACACATTAAACCTTAACTAAATTAGGTTTAATACAAAATCAACTTTAATTAAGCTTAAGAAATCACTAAGCTTAATTAAACACATTAAAACTTAACTAAATTAGACTTAATACAAAATCAAACTTCAATTAAACTTAAGACATCACAAGGCTTAATTAAACAAATTAAATCTTAACTAAATTAGGTTTAATACAAAAGAAACTCTAATTAGGCTCAAGACATCGCTAAGCTTAATTAAACCTCTTAAACCTTAATTAAATCAGATTTAATACAAAATCAAATCCTAATTAGGTCTAATCCATTATACCTAACTAATAACTATTAAGACTTAACCAAATTAGACTTAATCAACCTTCAAAGCAATTAGAATTAACCCTAATTAAGTCTAATTAATCAATTAAACCTTACAAAAATTAGGTTTAATTAACCTTAAACTTATTAAACTAAACTATAATTAAGTCTAACACATTAGACTTAATTAATCTATTAAACCTTAACTAAATAAGGTTTAATCAATCCTAAATCATAATTAAGTTTATCACATTAGGCCTAATAAAAATATTAAACCTTAACCAACTAGGGTTTAATCAATCTTAAACCATAATTATGTCTATCCCATTAGACTTAATTTTATTATTAAACCTTAACCAACTAAGGTTTAATCAATCCTAAACCATAATTAAGTCTATCACATTAGACATAATTAAATTATTAATCCTTAACTAACTAAGGTTTAATCAATCCTAAACCATAATTAAGGCTATCACACTAAACCTAATTAAACTATTAAACCTTAAGCAACTAAGGTTTAATCAATCTTAAACCATAATTAAGTCTATCTCATTAGACTTAATTAAACTATTAAACCTTAACTAACTAAGGTTTAATCAAACTTATACTCTATTTAAATCTAACTTATTAGACTTAATCAACATTTAAGCCTTACATAAATTAAGCTTAAATAACTTCAAATTCCGGTTAAGCCTAACTTTAACTAGACTTAGTTAAATAAGACTTATGTATGCCTAATGTAATTAGAATTAATTAACCTTTGAGTATTACTTAAATAAAACATAAACCTTAGTTAGATTTATTTTAACTAGACTTAACTTAAACCTTAGGTTCAACCCACATTGAACCTAAACTCAAAATATCTAACTTAAGTTTACTCAAACCTTAGGTTCAACCCACATGGAACCTAATTCAACATTTCTAACTTTGGTTCAACCTAAACTGAACCCAAGTTAACTTAAAACTTAGGTTCAACAAACATTGAACCTAAACCAAACTATCCAACTTAAGTTAACTTAAACCTTAGGTTCAACCCACATTGAACCTAATTCAACATTTCTAACTTAGGTTCAAACAAAACTGAACCCAAGTTAACATAAACCTTGGGTTCAACCCATATTAATCCTAACTCAACATATCTAACTTAGGTTCCGTCTAAACTGAACCCAAGTTAACTTAAACCTTAGGTTCAACCCATAATGAACCTAATTCAACATATCTAACTTAGGTTCAACTTAAACTGAACCCAAGTTAACTTAAACCTTAGGTTCAACCCATATTGAACCTAACTCAACATATCTAACTTAGGTTCAACATAAACTGAACCCAAGTTAACTTAAACCTTAGGTTCAATCCATATTGAACCTAACTCAACATATCTAACTTAGGTTCAACCTAAATTGAATCCAAGTTAACTTAAACCTTAGGTTCAACCCATATGGAACCTAACTAAACATATCTAACTTAGGTTTAACTTATATTGAACCCAAGTTAACTTAAACCTTAGGTTCAACCCACTGTCGGCATATTTTTAGATTAGGTGTTTGGAAAAAGGGGTCGCCTACAGAAATTGTCGGCGAATTTTTAATTTAATTTAAATAAATAATTTGAAAAGTAGTATTTGATTTTGAAAATAATTTTAAATTTGAAAATTTTCAGATATGAAATCAAACTGATCTCACATCCCGAATAGTTTATATAAACGAGCACCGCACCACAAACTGTATATCTATCCCGGAGAGTAGACACACTGCTTGATGATGGGGCTCGGTTAAATAAACTAGAAGATTTGCGACATCCGTTAGGTCTACAAACCAATTTTATAAGACGACAAGTTCCCCTGCTTAATATAAATGAATTAAGCAGGGTTTATATTACCTGGGTTCTTAAAATTCCCTATAAGGGCAAGCCTCTATAGTTAATTACATCTTAAGTGACGGGAATCACCTAAGAAAACTCTCGATAATAATCAGTAGTTCTCGCTCTCAAGAATTTCGTAGTTTAAGTTTTCGAGGATTGAATTTTGGAATTTCAATAGGGGATGGATCAAATTTGGAACATTTTATTTTGGGAATTCAAAGGAAGAAAGGTAGGAGAAATCACAGATTCGAAGTGAACTTCGGTAATTTCCCAACTATCCTATTGTTTGGCTTGAATTTAGGAAAGCCCTAATGTTTATTTAATGTTTTGATCTTGTCAATTTTAATTAATTAGGACTTATATTCGTATGATGTGATCACACAAATAGCCTTGAAGATGTGAGGGTTTATGTCGTATCGGACGACTACCTCGGAATCCTAAGACCGGTTAGGGCTTAATTTGCAATGCAAATGCCTAATGAAGAGTTGAGGATTTATGTTGCACTAGGAAAACTACCTAGAAGTCCTATGGCTTGATTATTTAATTCTAAGAAAGTTTTGCTGAAGTAGACTCAGGTTTTACTGATGACGATGGTCGTGCTGCCCACCATGCTCCGAGCTACTTGTTGTTGCAGAGGTTTAGTTTTAGAAGTCATAAATCAGGAGATGAGAGAAGTGTTCTGGTTTAGAGAAGGTCTTAGTTTCTAAGTGTTTTTATGTTTTAATTAAAACAAATCTTAAAGTTGATTATAACAACACCGGTTAAGATCCCACGGTTCCATCCTTCCGGCATCGTTATTTTTATCGGATTCACTTAGTCCAGATGAATTTGCTAAACTCAACTAAATGAGTTCCACACTTTCATTTAGACCGTGGGAAATCCCGTTAGCAACACGTAAGTTACATCATCCGAGGTATTCCCGATCATCCAACAAGACGTTTTAATTTAGTTGTAGTTGTAGTTTTGTTGTTCTGTTTGTGATTAAATTTTGAGTTGTTTTATATTTTGAAATGTTGTGACGCTGAATTTTATCTTGTAATGAATTTTAATTTAGTTTTGCTTTCAATTTTAATGACCATCCTAAAGGTGTGGGTTTTCATGCAACAGTTGTTTATCATGCAAGAAAAGTACAGTGCAATGCGATTAAGTAAATTGAAATAAAATAAATTGCAATAAAAATAAGAGCATACCAGGAGGGTCTTCCCATCATCCCAAGCTGCACTTAAACACAATTTAGAATATTTAAGCATTTAAAGCAAGTTCCTAGGTAAAGCTAAGGGAAGAGTTATGGTTTTCTACCAAGGTCCTACTCCTATAGCTAGTCATCTCCTATGATGTCTAGGTTCTTGTGTTTTGGTTTAAGGACGATTTTCTTCATCAAAGAACAATTAAGTTCAATTGTTCTAATAAATATCCTATCATATTGAGGAAGTGCTTAAGACGAGTCTCAAACATCTTTTCAATACCTCTAGGATTGTTTTAAGTCCAAGAGAATTTAATTATACAAATGAATTAATCATACAGGAGTTCAAGTTTTGTTATCTTGCTCAGTGAACTAGGACATTTGAATATTCTATGAGTGAAGTAACACTTCACTTAACACTCTGTTTAGGAGTTATGACAACAAGAGTTTTTGAGGGCAAATCGATGTTCAAGTGATTTGTGATTCGATTTAATCTTAATTAATGCGTTTAAGTTTGGAATAGTGTTTAAGATGTTTTAGATTTAGTATGTTATATTTAATTCAATTTAATTTTAATTTAATTTTAGTTTAATTTAATTTTGTTTAGTTTTACTTTTAATTCAATTAATTTAATTTAATTTAATTTAATTTTTATTTTAACTTGATTTTATTATTATTATATTTTTTTATTTAATTTAATATGTTTTAATTTAATTTAATTTAATTTTAATTTAATGTGATTTAATTTAATTTAAATTTTAATTTAATTTAATTTAATTTAGATTAAATTTTAATTTGGTTTTATTTTTAATTTTAATTTAATTTAAATTTTAAATTAATTTTATTTTTTAATTTTAATTTAATATTTTATTTTTTATGCTTTAAGGATGATTTAATTTTAATTGTTAAAGTATTAATTTAATTGAAATTTTAAAAGGATTTAATTTAAATAATTTAATTTTAATTTAATTTAATGATTAAGTTTTTTTTTAGCATTTTAAGTCTTGAGTTTGGATTATCATTTTAATTAGGAATTAAATATTATTGAGGTGATTAATTTAGAGATTCTTGAATTAAAGAATAAATTTCTTTCTAATAATATCCCTATTTTAATAATTCCAATCTTTCATTATTCTTTAATATTTAATTAATTATTTAATTAAGGTTTATTCTAATTATTTTTAAATTATTTGGTAGGTTTCTACCCTTTAATTATTTAAATTTCAATCTTCCAAATCAGATTAGGATCAAATATTTTACTCTTTCATTTTAATTAAACCTAAAATTTTTAATTATAGGTTCAAATTTTAATTGCTATTTTGCCCTTTAAACTTACTAATTTCATAACTCACTAAATTGATCTTAAATGAATTTGAAATTTTTATGTGACTTCACTCACATGTTAATCAAGACATTAGAGGAGAAAATGTGATTTTTCTTTATTTAATTTATTTATGTAATTATTTTTGGTGGAAAAATAGGGATTTTCAAGGAAAATTTAATAATATAATCAAGGGAAAGTTTCTGTCCTTAAGAACATTATGTGATATTCCTACTGACCAGAGGACCACTTGGACCAATTTTGGTGATTTTTTGAATTATATTCTTTTTATTATAATTATTTTGAGTTTTGGAGTATTAATTAATTTAAAAAAAAATAAAAGTTAAAAAATGAATTTTATATTTTTTAAAAATCTCTCTGATATCAAGGAAATCAGAGAACTAATTCTTACAATTTTCTAATATTTCTTTGATTTATTAGAATTATTTTAGTGAAAATGCTAGAAAATGCATTTTTTTTTAATTTTAAAATTACCTTAGGGCTTTAAAATTTAATATCTCATCATAGAGACTAAAGAAAAATATGGGGTTTATTCCTAAGTGATTAAAATTCAAAATGTGACATTTTGGTGAATTTTATTATTTTTGTGATTTTTATTATTTTTTAATTATTAAAAATACTAAAATAATGCAAAAAATTAACTTTTTTAGAAAATTACAATTTTAATTTTCTTAAATTCCACTTATATCAGAGAGGCTCCAAAACCAATTTGGTGAATTTTTGAGAAGTATTTTGAAAGTTATGAATTTTTGAAGTTTAATTTTGGCTAAATGACTTAATCAACCCATTTGATAGGGCTAACCAAGTCCAATTGACTTTAAACTTTTATGGTGGGTTCCTCTGATCCTAAAGGTCAGTGAAGAATTGATTTCAAGTCAATTTGATGTATGATTAGCTCTAATTAATTAAAGCTCCATTTTGGGTGTTTAAGCCAATTAAGGTTATTACAAGTGAGTTAACTCAAAAATTATTTTCCCTAGGGTCCTCTGGTCATAAGAAACATCACCAAATTTTCCTAGAATTTATTTCACAATATGCTAATTATTGGAATTAAAATACTCAGAATAGTGACCTAGAATTGAAAAATCAATAACTCTTCATAGGGTGGCCTCGACTTTGGAAAATTCGGGGAATGTTCCCAAATTCAGAGGCTTCAAAAGCCCTATGGTCTCATGTCATGGTGAATTGTATACATGCATGGAGAATTGAAATAGTGCAGAGAGTAAATAAATAATAAAAAATAAAATACTTGATGAAATTACATGATTTCTTTTCCACATTATTCTCCTCTGTTCACTGAGCAAGAGGGTATTTTTATTTTATTTTTCTGGTTTTTCTACACAAAGTTATACATTTTTGAAGTTTAGGGAATTAAATAAATAAAAAAAATCCTAATTTCCTACTTATCCACTCGGCGCCACGCCATCCTCGGCAGCTCCAAAAGGCCACGCGTCGTCTTCTGATTCGGTGCCGCCATCTGACTCAGCGCTCCAGGGGCCCGCAGTTCATGCACCATCGTGCTGTCCAGCTCGATCCAGACCGTCCACTAGATACACGCTCGATCCGACGGCTCCCAGTCATCGTCTACGACTGGTGTGCACCCGTGACCGTCAACCTTCTAATCCTAATTTCTCACTCGATTCTCAACGGATTTTTGTGTTCTTATGCTCTATGGATTCATCTTGAGGAGACAAACACATCCATACGGTAAACATGTATTGAAATTGACTCAAATTAAATAGAGAATCTCTCTAAGCTCGGGAAGAAGAGTGAGTCCATACCTTTGCTCAGAGAAGTGAAGCTTCGATCTAAGAGTTGTGTCACCTTCGATTGGGTCCAAGCAAGCTCCAGATGAAGTCCCTTAGGCTGGTGAATTGTCCAGGTATGATTTCAACCACAACCGATTATAAAGCTTGGAGTCTGGAACAGATGGGTGGCCTGGAGAGGGGGATTTCACTGGGGAACACCTTCTCTTGACCTTGTGCAGGTGTGGGTGAGTTTAATTTGAATTTGGTGGAGAATTGGGAGATGTCCTGGTTTTGGGTGGAATTTTGGCTGAGAAATTGGGCTCTGTTAGTGGGGATTAGGGCAAATTGTCACTGGGGATCAACTGCTCTAAGTGTGGGGAGTGGTCTGGAGCAATTTTGGCAGAGTTTCAGTAAGGTTTGGTTCAGCACCTTCCATGGCCGAGAGGAGGTGGGGTTTAAATAGGAGAGGCTGGAGGGCCTCCCAGGGGGAGTTAGGGACTGGGATCAGCTGCTCTGGTGAGGAGAAGAACGTACGCAATGGCCATTTGGAGTAAGGCAGCTCGACAAGGTGGAATTCCAAAATTTGGCTCCTCCCAAGGTCTCGGCCATGGTGTTTTCCGGCGATCCAGGCGGCTGGCCGGCAGGCAAGGGTCACCCTCAAGTTCAGGTGGGTCAGGGCTGGGGTTTTGTGTAGGCAATTGGCCAATGCCATGTGTAAAGAGCATGGATTAAAATGGCATGGGGAGAGGCCATTTTGGCTCTAAATGGGTCAGCCCATCCTTTTGGGCTAGGTGCACCACCCAATGCTTGGTTTAGGCTGAAGGGAAAGTGATTTGGATCAGCTTGATTAGTGGGGTCAAGTCACAATCCAAGTACAATTAGATTTAAACATGGTTTAGGGGAGACATGGAGATGGTTAATCACCTTAAGTGAGTGTGGAAAGGGTCTCCTCCTTTTGCCCAATGTGGTAAGGTCACATGTGAACAACTCACATGGCTTGCATGTGGCTTAAGAGTGGCTCCATGGCTTACATTTGGCTTGCCAAGAGTTTGGTCAATTTTCATGGAAAAGGGTTTTAGGAATTTTTGGAAATTTTGGGGTTATTTGATGGGATTTGGCATAATACCATTTTGGTTTGATTTTCATGATGGATTTAGCACTTAGGGAGTGATATTAATTGAGTGAGGATGAGATGAGATTGTAGTGTGGGCTTTAGGATGGGTTTGGGCTTTTAAAATTTGGTAAAGGTGGGCTTTTAAAATGGTTTAAGGGAATGGGCTTTTAGGTTAGAAAATGGGCTTTTGAAGAGAAAAATTTGCAATGGGCCATGCCAAATAAATGTTGAGTTTTGTCTAAGGATGTGTCATGATTGATTTTAAACAAGTTTGGAGTGGTTTGGGTTTGAATTAGGTTGGATTTGGGTTCATTTGGTAAAGGGCCAATGTAGGTCAAATTGGGCTAATTTGGGCCAATGTTGGGTTAGGGTTGAAGTTGATGTAAAATTAATGTTGGGAAATGTTTATGGGAGTGTTTCAAAGAGGTTTCAACTTTTGTTGGGGTTGGATTTTGGGGTTTGGGTCTATTTGGGTTAAGTTTGGGTTTAGGTCAAAATTGGGCTTTTTGGTTTTGGGTTGAATTTGAGTGGGGTTTGGGTCCAAATTTTGGGCAAATTATGTTAGTGTTTTGTTTGTGGGTATGTTAGGGAAGGTTTAGAAAAGATTTGGGGTTAATTGGAGTTGAATTGGGTTAGTTTGGGCTAAGTTTGGGTTATGGGTCCAAATTGGGCTTTAAGGTCAAAAGTGAAATTGGATTCAAATGCCAATCAAATTGGGCTTTGATTTGGTCTAGATTGGTGTTGGGGATGTTGAATTGAAGTTTAGAATTGAATTGGACCAGAATTTGGGTCAATTGGGTAGGTTTGATTTGACATTGGGTTCACTTTGGGTTAAAAATGGGTCAAATTGGGGATTTTGACAAAAGTGGGCTAAATTGACAAAATTGGCCCATGGATTAGTTGAACAAATGAAATTGGGAATATTTGGGATTTTTTGGAATTTTCTGGGAATTTTCTGAATTTTTGGATTTTTGGGTCAAGAGGGGCATTTTGGGTATTTGGAGGGTATTGTGGGGGTATTTTTGGAATTTTTGGTATTTTTGTCTATGGATGATCAATTTGATTGGTGAGGAAGTGTTCAAGGTTAATTTTGGGAAAATGTTGGGTGATTTGGAAATTTTGGAGGATTTGGGCAATTCTAAGGGCTTTTAGTAGGTTTGGTAGGTGTAGGGTCCCCGGGGTCAAAAATTGAAAATTTGGAAAATTGAAGCTTGGGTAAATGTAAGTGGAATGAAATCATTTTGGGTTGAGCCATGAAGCCATATCAAGCCTAGATGAGCCATGAAGGGACTCATTTGAGGCATTCACTATGTTGTTCCTAACCCTCTTAGCCAAGGGCTTAGGGGTTAAGGACCATCCATGTGGATCACCTTCATGAGTCAGGAGGTCAAGTTGGGTATGGGTGTGGTTTTAGGTGTGTGAAAGTGTAGTGTATAGGTGTAGTGTGTGTAAGTCAGCCCTTCACCAGACCAGGCCACCCAGGGCAGTCCTAAGGCCAAAGAGTCCTATAGGAACTCATCCTTTAAACTTCCACATTTGATTTCAACCCTCTAGGTGATTAGGGGTCTAAAATCAAGTTTGTGGAGTTTGCAGGGTGTTAAGAAGTAGTTTGAATTTCTAAATGGTGGGTCCCAATTCTAATCCTCTAGGATAGTCAAAGGAAAAGCCTAAGGCTAGATCCTAAGTACTAAAAAGAAGAAGAGAAGACCTCATCAAAAATGAGGTCAACAAATGGACCCCAATAGGTGTGGTGTGCTAACCAAGCACACCGCGTGTATTAGCGTTGACCGAAAAGATCAACAAAACCAACACAGATGTCCAAGTGACAAACTTAGGACGAAATGAAAGAATTTTCGTCGGGGAGTGTCGAGTATATCTCCGAGGCTGGAGATTCCCGAACTCTCGTTGGGGAAAGGAAAAGGAGGTGAATCCCAAATCACATGATGCTGGGGAATTTTGATTTAGATTTCATTTTGTTTCGGTTTAAGTTTTGATGTGTAAGTTCGATTTTAGTTTGAGTTTTAATTTAGATTGAAGTTTTGTTAAAATTAATTTGAATGGATTTGAACTTGAAATGAAAATTGGAATTTTGTGGTTTTAGATGTAACATCTTCAACCTCAAAAATTTGAATTGATTGGATTGAACCATTACAATGAGGAAAGAACTCAGAGCAATGCGGTATTGGATGTAAAATCCTTAACCTCAACAACTTGATTTGGTGTGCTTCATTGCGATAGGGAGAGAACCTAAAGCAATTCGGTATTGGATTTAAAATCCTAAACCTCAAAAGTTTTATTTTGATGTATTTCATTGCGATAGGGAAAGAACCTAAAGCAATGCAGTATCGGATGTAAAATCCTCAACCCCAAGAATTTGATTTTGATGTACTTCATTGCGATAGGGAAAGAACCTAAAGCAATGCAGTCTCAGATGTAAAATCCTCAACCCCAATAATTTGATTTTGGTGTATTTCATTGCGATAGGGAAAGAACCTAAAGCAATGCAGTCTCGGATGTAAAATCCTCAACCCCAAGAATTTGATTTTGATGTATTTCATTGCGATAGGAAAGAACCTAAAGCAATGCGATCTCGGATGTAGAATCCTCAACCCCAAGAATTTGATTTTGATGTATTTCATTGCGATAGGGAAAGAACCTAAAGCAATGAGTCTCGGATGTAAAATCCTCAACCCCAAGAATTTGATTTTGATGTATTTCATTGCGATAAGGAAAGAACCTAAAGCAATGCAGTCTCGGATGTAAAATCCTCAACCCCAAGAATTTGATTTTGATGTATTTCATTGAGATAGGGAAAGAACCTAAAGCAATGCAGTCTCGGATGTAAAATCCTCAACCCCAATAATTTGATTTTCATATATTTCATCGCGATAGGGAAAGAACCTAAAGCAATGCAGTCTTGGATGTAAAATCCTCAACCCCGAGAATTTGATTTTGATGTATTTCATTGCGATAGGGAAAGAACCTAAAGCAATGCAGTCTCGGATGTAAAATCCTCAACCCCAAGAATTTGATTTTGATGTATTTCATTGCGATAGGGAAAGAACCTAAAACAATGCAGTCTCAGATGTAAAATCCTCAACCCCAAGAATTTCATTTTGATGTATTTCATTGCGATAGGGAAAGAACCTAAAGCAATGCAGTCTCGGATGTAAAATCCTCAACCCAAGAATTTGATTTTGAATGGTAATTGATTTTGCAAAGATTTGTAGTGTTGATTTGAAAAGTGTGGAATTTTGGTGTTTCGAGAATCTCATGAAAGTTGTAAAAGATTTTTGTGGAAAGAAACAGATTAGGAGGGATTATGTAGATGCTACATATCTCATTCAAAAGAGTTGATCGAAAGTTGCTGGTTTGGATTGGATACAATTCCTCGCCACTAGATCCGAATTGAAAACCTCGTGGCTCCGTGTCAATGGAATCGACCGCATCCATCCCAGACAAGGGAGAGAATAAAACAGATTGGATTTTAGATTTGGAAGGTTGAGTTTGAGTTTAATTGAGATTTAATTTGAGATCTGGAAAGTTGAGTTTGAACTCGATCGAGATTTGATTTAAGATCTGGAAAGTTGAATTTGAGATTTGATTTAAAATTTGTGTTCATTTTGTTTGTCCTTTAACAATTCAAATTTGCTTTATCGTTCATTTAATGTTCATGTGAATTTGGCGTTAATCATTTTTTTTTTAGATTTTTAAGGAAAGTTTTCTTTTATTCTTTTTTGTTTCTTTTCTGTTCTTTGTTCGAATTTCATTTAACTTTAATGGCGTTTTCCAATCAACTTGCACAAAAGAGGTGAAGGCCCAAAATGTGGCATGGTCACTTTCATTCCAATCATGTTGAAAATACATCATACAACTCGATCTGGAATACATCTCATACAATCCATGTAGACTCAAAACGGACTATGTATGATCTTTGTCGATCCATCAAAAAAGCCATCTGTCAAAAATCCATGTCTGAATAGTGAGGTACATGGTCAATAACATCACCTTCCAAGCCATCCTTGGCAAGGATGTCATATGGATGTACGTTGGAGGTGTGATATTTTCCATGTAACTCACAACTCGTAAGGCCGGAGGCTCTCTAGCTCTGGGTCTGGCTGGAAGTGGTAAGGTGCTTTCCTGTCATCCATCCTTCGAAAGTAAGCGAGATCCGCTTCATTGGTACTCCCGGTATGCAATGTTTAGCGACATCCGCTCCGTTGCCCTTTAGTATCATGACGGAACCTATCGGTAATGGTATCTTTACCGGCCCTCGGAACTCACCCGGGCCTCGCTATCCGGAGGTCGGATCCGAACATGATATTACACTCGTTCGAAGAGAACCGTGCGAGAAGGTCCGACAAAGTCGTGGTGATCTATGTGCGGGGGTATGCGAGTCACCAACCTTGTAAATGTTAATGATGTAAGCTGTTGGGCATGCAACTGCCGCGGTACCCTCCATGTTATCATTCTCTTTACCATCCTTTTGATGACTAATGGAATTGGATCTACCTTGCCATGACGGAGTATCCCCGGTGGGTTTCCCTTCTGTCTTCCGCGAAGTTGTAGCGAGCATCCACATTGTATTGTAATTCTTCCTTTCCACGGCATCCACCTCCGGGGTTCCGAGTAAGTGTTTTCTCTTAGGCGGCCTCGCTCGACCCATTCTTTTTAAATCCCGGATGCTATCCACGATTTGTTGTTGTTCGTATTCGAGAACACGTCCGTATGTTGCTCGAGGCCTTCTAAGTATATTGATCCTCCTGCCTCTGATTCTCTCGAAGTATTCAAAAGTTTACTTCTCGACATTCTGCATTCTTTCTAGCTCGTATTCTGGAATAATCTGCAAATGGCGAGGCCTGGTGACATACTGTGGGATATATGGCTCAATCCCTTCGCGTTCTCCTACATACCTCGGCTCCTCGGGGATGGTCTCCGTCGGGACATCCTCCGGGGTTGCTTCTGCAACAAGGTTATGCATATCGGTGGCTTTATCCGATGGCGTGGTAGCCTTCCTTCTTCCGATCTTCTTGAGATTTCCCCGGTTTCTTCGTTATCCTCGGAGCTGGCCTCCTTTCTTCAGGTTCCTGGCGAACCGGTATCCTTGAAGTATATGCACTGGTAGGAGCGACTGCCTCGTCACGCTGGTCCGCTTCTAGTTTAGTTAACATCTTGCAGATACAGCGATTTTTATTTCTTCGCTGAGTTGATGTGAGAGTAGCTCTTCGTACTTCCTGAATTTCTATGGGCGCGGCGCTGACAAGCCTGCCCTCTGCTGTAGTGACTACGGACTTGATTCTCTTGTCCTCCTCAGTGTTTGTTTTCCTTTTCTTCGCTGTCGGGTTGGTGGCTTGGGCCACCCACTTTCATTCTCGTCGGATCGGGCGGTTCCTCTCGGTCAATTGGGACCCAGTCACCTTCCTCGTATTGCAGGCCTGCTGGTACGAAATCTGAGTCAATCTTTATTATCACTCCATCTTTCAACCTCTTTTCGTCGAGTGTAAGGCTTACGCCATTTCTAAAGTTCAGGACCAACCGCCCGTTCGACATTTCCCTGCGAAAAGACAAGGAAAAGGATCAGGGGCTGTACTAAGAATAAAAACATTAAGAAAATGTTTATTAGAGACAAAGTTTTCTTCTTTTTTTTCTATTATTACTTTTGTATTTTTAAATTCAACAGGAATGAAGTGGGAAAAGATCAGGAAAAAGATTTTGATATGGAAGAGAAAACAAGGAAAACTTTATTATCATGATTTTATTTATTTTAGCACATTTTTTATTATTTTTAGGTTCGGACCCAGTCATAAGTAATTACTTCACCCGTGCTTCTAGGGATGAAAAATTCATTCCTTCGAAACATCAGGTAGTGTAATACTTTTTCAAGTATCGTCCGTTGATCGGAAGCATATGTCATTCTCCTTGGCAATTCACTAGCTGGTAGGAGCCTCCTGAGTAGATCGCCTCAACCACAAATGGCCCTTCCCAAGTGGGTTCAAATTTTCCTCATATATTGCGGTGTGCAAGGATAGGTCTCTTGAGAACGAGAACTAAGTCACCAACTTTGAAGGTTCTTGGGCGGACCAGTCTGTCATGGGCTTGAACCATCTTGGCTTGGTATAGTTCTAAATTCACGTTGCGCCGCAAGTCTTTTCCCTTCCGGGCTTTCCAATTCTTCTAGTCGTAATTTGACATTCTCTTCGTCGTGATTTTTTTTGCAACCGCAATTCGACCGAAGGAAGTCTGGACCTCTAAGGGTAACTCGCCTCGGACCCATACACCGGAGCGTAAGGTGTAGCTTGAGTAGGAGTTCGAAGGTTGTCCGGTAGGCCCATAAGGCTTCTAATAACTTCTCGTGCCAATTTCTCTTATTATCGTCCAAAGTTTTCTTTAAGATTTGAACGAGAGTTTTATTAAAAGCCTCAGCCAAGCCGTTTGCTCTTGGGTAGTAAATTGTTGAATACCGTCAGTCGATTCCGTGTCTCCTAACAAAATTATTGATTTGCGTGCTTCTGAATGCCGACCCATTATCCGAGATGATCTCGCGCGGCACTCCGAAACGGTAGACAACTTGGTTCTTAAAAACCGTAGCACGTGGTGTGCTTTCACTTCTCCGAGTGGAACTACCTCGCCCACTTGGAAAAGTAATCCGTAGCCGCAAGAATGAAGCGATGTCCTTTTGAAGATGGTGGTTCTATTGGACCCACTATATCCGTGCCCCAACATTCAAATGGCCACGACACAATTGTCGGATGTAGCACATTTGGAGGTTGGTGTAGAACCACTCCGTGCACTTGGCATTGGTGACAGCTCTTGGCGATTTTCATGCAGTCGGTCATCATCGAGGGCCAATAGTACCCTAGTCTTTTAATTTTCATTTTCATCTTCGGACCCGACCGGTGAGCGCCACGGAGTCCCGAATGCACCTTTTTAACAATTTCACGGGCCTCGGACCCGCTTAAGCACCTTAGCCACATTTGATCGAAAGACCTTCCGTATAACGTGTTATTTATTAATGCGTAGGACGAGTTATTTTCTTGATCCGATGGAGCTAACGACCTATCGTTTGGTAGTTTTCTGTTTGCGGGTAGTCCATTAATGGCTATCGCCAATCTTCTCGTGTTTTCTATCACCATTTGCAACCGATTCTTCTTCTTTTTCGATTTGTGTATTATGTCTATGTCGAGCCGTGATAGGACCCGACGTCCGTGAACCGACACTTCCATCGATTCATCTTGCAAGCGAGCAAATTCCTTTGCGAGGCGGGCTAATGCATCTGCTAAAGCGTTTTCTTTTCGGGAATTTTGTAGATCGTCACATTCGGAATCGTTCCAACAACTCGTATGGCATACTAGAAGTATTGCTCGAGTCTTGGCTTTAAAATTCGTACTGTCCAGCGATCTGTTGAATGATTAACTGCGAATCCCCGTAGATGTCAATGTTTGTTATCCCCATTTGAATAGTTAATTCCAGTCCTGTTACGAGAGCTTCGTATTCTGCTTCTTTGTTTGTACACGGCTCTGTTATGTGGTAGGAGTATCTTAACATCCCCCGCTCCGGTGTTATAAAGATTAGTCTGATTCCTGCCTTACCGGGCACTATCACTTGCGATTCTTCGTCTTTGTGTGCTGAAGATGCTCCATCAAAATATAATTCCCAACGTCGATCATCAGGGTCTTCTAGGCTCATTATTTGTTCATCTGACAAGTCGTCATTGAGAGGGGATTCTGCCGGCAAAGGGTGTGCTGCGAGGAAGTCTGCTAGGACTTGTCCCTTTACGGCACGAAGAGGCACGAAAGTTATATCGAATTGCAATAATATCATTGACCACCTGGCAAGTCTGCCAGAAAGCATCAGACGGGTCATCAAGTATTGCAATGGATTAAATTTCGAGATCAGGTTAACCTTATGAGAAAGCTTGTAGTGCCTGAGCTTTTGAGCGGCGAAGATCAGGGCCAAACAATGCTTTTCAATTGTGGGATACTTTACTTCCGTCGGAAGTAAACAACGGCTTAGGTAGTAAAGAGCATTTTCTTTACCCTCATCATTGACTCAGGCTAACGAGGCTCCGAGAGAGTCGTCTAAGGCCGCGGTATAAAGTATCAATGGTCTACCTGAGACTGGGGCTGCTAAGACAGGAGGTGTCATTAAATATTGTTTAATGTCCTCGAAGGCCCTCTGGCATTTCTCTTCCCAAATAAATTTGGCGTCCTTTTTAACAATTGCCGAGAAAGGCTGACACCTATCTGACAAGTTCGAGATAAAGCGTCGAAGATATGCCAACTTCCCTTGAAAAGATCGTAGTTGTTTTAAGGTTCTGGGAGGTGGAATTTCTAAGATAGCTTTAATCTTTTCCGGGTCGATTTCAATTCCACGATGTCGGACAATGAATCCTAAGAACTTCCTGGAGGTGACGCCGAAGGCCCATTTAAAGGGATTCATCTTAAGGTTAAATTATCTTAATCGTTCGAAAATAATCCTCAAATCATACAGGTGGTTTTCCTTTACTTTGCTTTTGATGACCACATCATCCACGTAGCATTCGACTTGATTTTGGATGAGATCATCAAAAATTCTTGTCATCGCTCTCTGGTAGGTTGCTCCTGCGTTCTTCAGTCCGAATAGCATCACCTGTGTCGCAATATACTCCGATCGGCGTTCGAATGCCGTAAGTTTTTCATCTTCCGGAGCCATTTTTATCCGGTTGTATCCTCGAAGATCCATCCATGAATGAGAATATTTCATGTGTTGAAGCAATGTCGATCATTAATTCTGGGATCGGTAGAGGGAATTCATCTTTTGGACATGCCTTGTTTAAATCTCTAAAATCCACACAAATTCTGATCTGACCATTCTTCTTCCTGACTGGTACCACATTGGCTAGCCAAGTCGGGTATTTTTCTTCACGGACAAATTTAGCATCTATTAGCTTTTTAAATTCAGCTATGACTTGCTATTCGAATTTCTAGACGCATTCTTCTGGAACCTTGTCTGACTGGAGTAGAAGTAGGATCCACTCCTAGCTTATGGATTGTGACCTCTGGAGCTAATCCTGGCATCTCATCGTAGCTCCAAGAAAAACAATCTTTAAATTCCATTAATAACTTGATTATTTCTTCGGAGTCT
Source organism: Papilionanthe hookeriana x Papilionanthe teres (assembly GCA_022702705.1). Taxonomy (NCBI): domain Eukaryota; kingdom Viridiplantae; phylum Streptophyta; class Magnoliopsida; order Asparagales; family Orchidaceae; genus Papilionanthe; species Papilionanthe hookeriana x Papilionanthe teres. Next base: position 40,199,770 of record CM040436.1, on the reverse strand, counting down.
TCTTTATTGAGTAAGGAGCTAACAAAGGTAGGTCTAGGCTCTTTGTTAGTACCTAAGTTAACTTCCGTTAACTCATCTATTGTAGATTTGATCTCTTCTTCGAACTCTGGTGGAGCGTTTCCAATTTGTAAATCTTCAAGTTCTTTTGTAGTTTCCATGCAGTCTTCATTAGACTTGCAAGTGACAATCATGCAAAATTCAGTATCCTCAACTGATCCTACTGTGCCGAATTCGATACCATGCCTTGAATTGGGTGGACGACCGAAGTTATTCCATAAATTTTTAAAATGTTGCGATCGACCTTTTGTCCATTGTTTAGGTAAGAAACCTCGCTGAATTAAATTTTGAACACAGGAAGAATACCACTCAAAAGGCAATTCCATTAATTCTGATGAAGTATCATCTTTAAATTGTACATTATTTTCAGTTTTGGAGGAAGGAGCACCACGGTAGAATTTGATGGGCTTTGCACCGCCGCTACGTACCTCTTTGACCACCATACCCTCGATCTTATTAGGATGGATCGGGGTTAGGGTCATAGTATGTACATAGTGGTTAATCTTCTCGTACATCGATTTATATTCCTCGTTCTTTTCATCTTCGAGAGAGATCCCGAATTGCGGCTTCTTCCTACTTATTGTCGCTGCTTCTTGCTTGATTTCTTTTTCTTCTTCGAACTATCTTCCCAATCAACGAGTGATGGCTGGTTTCCTCCGTCCAACCGTCCTAACGTCTCTGCCACGACCTCGTCCCCGGCCTCGACCTCGGATGCGAGTTGTGGAGAAACCTTCACCATCTTGCTCTGTAAGGGAGTGGTGAGTGATCGTTGGACTAGAACTTCGGGTTCTTCGTTGTCCCGAACTTCCTTTGCTTCATTCGTTATGGTATCTCCGGAGAAGATTGTTTTCTTCGGGGGTGCGTAATAAGTCGCATCTTCATGGATTCCAATTTCATGTACGGAGAATGGTTGTAAGTCACCTTTGATGCACTCGTTCCCCTCCATCGTAGTATTTGATGCACTAATGTAGAGATGATGGTACCATCCGGTTTTCATGTATCCATGGTCGGCCCAAGTAGAGCGTTGAATGACGTTTCGAATCAATTATGTGAAATTTCGCGGTTGTCTTTGCTAAGTCACCGGTCTTCATTAGCGAGTGTTATTAATCCGAGGGCTCTTTCTCCTTTCCGGTTGAATCCTCTTAATAACATTTTGTCCGCTTCGAGCTCGCGAGCATCAATTTCAAGTATGCTAGCGTTCGAAGATTCATTATATTGATTGATGCTCCTAGATCTACTAATACTCTGGAGAGTGTAAACTTCCCAATTGTAACTGAAATGTACAACGGTCGGTTGTGGTCTGCTGTCCCAAGTAGTAGGTCATTGTCCATGAAGGTAACACCTCGCTGTTCTTTTAACGAGCAAACCTCATCTAAGGAATCTCCGGTCATTTGAGCTAAGCAAATTTCTGGATCAAGTAAGGCCTTGATCAGAGCTTCTCTCATCTCCTTTAATAAGATGAGAGCGTCGTAGATGCTCAGTTTGGCTGGTAGTTTCCTAAGATGGGCTAGCACGTTGTAGTCCACTTTATTTTCATTTGTCTCATTTTCTTCCCGAATGGGTATTTCTTCTATCGTGGTTGGTTCTTCCTGAACAACCACCTGCTTTCCTTTGTGACCCATTCTCGGAGGTAGAATTCTTCCACTTCTTGAGTTGACTTCTGTGATTTCTTCTGAATCTAGTATTGAGTTTGCTGGTGTCTCCATCTGAATCGGAATGATAAGTTCTTCTGGATTAGCTTCGGAGTCTGAAGGCTCTAACTCTATTGTGACTGGAGCTCCTCGATACTCGCAAATAGATTCGTTGCTTGTTGAACTCTCGTAGCCTCCTTGGTGGATGTCTTCTTTGTCATTGTGATCGTCGAGATTGTGTATGATTTGAGAATTGTTATTTGTATCGGAATTGACGTCCAGATTAGGTTGATTGTCGCTAGTTACTTAATTGTTAGAAACAGTCAAAACGTAGCCAACGCCATAACCCTCATCATTATAAGATCCCACCGGAGTGAGAAAATAATCATACAGAGTCAGAGGTTCGAGGGATTTCTCCCCCGAATCGGAAACAACTATCCTAGGATAAGCAGCCCCTAGTCTAGCCTCAGGAGCCTCGGTCTTCTCTTCTTCATCAATTTTCTTCTTTTCTTCAATTGTCTCTTGTTGAGGTGGTTCTTCTATCGCAAGTGATAGTGCCGACTTGACAGGTTTCGAACTCTGAATTGAGGCTCGCACCAAAGTGGTTTGGATGCGATCTAAAATCTTCTTCGAAGAGTTTGTCCAAGCGGTAGTCCATCCATCATCAGTCGCATAGGGATCTATCGGAACAATGAAATATGTTGAGATAACATTGAAGGAACCTCCTTTCTGGGGTTCCTTCATGTATTCCTTCGGGATCGTTATGTTCCCTTTTCGAAGATTATCGTTGAGCCAACTTTTGAAGGTAATACAATCTTCTATCTTGTGCCCAAGCATCCGGTGGTGAGGGCAAAAGTTGGGATTACCTTTCTTCTCGACTTCTTCTGGTCTCTTAGGCTCTGGCAGTTGGAAATCTGGAGTCTTCATTAGACTGCGGAACATTTTCGGCACTGTCTCATTCTTGAATGGATACTCCCTGCTCAGAAGCTCCCTTAACGTACGTTGTGGACGAGGCGGTTGTTCATACTGTTGAGATGACTGATAGCTGGGTCGGGGTTCGTCGGTAATTCGTTGAATTTGTTGCGGCCGTTCGACGGTATTTGTATCTCGTCGCTTGCCTTTATCGACTCGTTGCGACGATCACAGACTTCTTTTCAAAAGTCTTCACGGGCTTCTGTTTGTCTGTTTTGTCGGTGAAATTTAATTGCTTCGTCTCCTCTTGCAAGCTTCCGGCCTTGCTTAACAACTTCTCGAAAGTCTTAATAGTAAATCCCTTGAGGAGAAGTGCTATCGGGCCATGAATGCTCTTAAGTAGAATGTCGATTGCATGCTATTCTTGTAGTTGTGGCTCACACTTCATACTTAGATTCCTCCATCGAAGTATGTAGTCCACCAAAGTTTCGTTCGGCTTCTGCTTCTCTACCACTAAATCACCTATAGTGATGTGGTGCTGAGCTCCGGCAAATCGCTTGATGAAGAGGTTCTCTAATTCTGAAAATGTCTTCACCAAACCGTTCGGTAATTCCGCATACCAATCAAAGGCGATCTCTGACAGGCTGCTGACAAATTTTCGGAAGAGTAAAGCATCACTTCCGCCGGCATTGCAACAACTGGCACGAAAATGTGCAACATGCTGCCGAGGGTTTCCGGTTCCATCAAAGGTCTTAAACAGAGGTGGTACAAAGCCTTTCGGATATTAGATAGTGTCGAATTCTTCGGGGTAAGGTCTACCCATCCGAATGGATGTCCCGCTCTTTGATTGTACCAAGGCTTCTCGCACCTAATATTCCACCATGCTCTTGATATCCTTTTCCGGAATCATGCTTTGTATCGCATCCTTTTTTAACTGATCATCCCCGTTGACGGATGTAATCTCCTTTCCTCCGTCTACAATGTGAATAACTTCTGGGGGTGTTTCTCTTTGGGGTTGAACCCGACTGCGGAGAGTGGCTAGGGCCGCAACCATCTCTTCTATCCTCTTTGCCATTTGGGAGATCGTATCATCTTTCTCTTGAAGCTGTATCCTCATCACTTCCGGCTCCCCTCTTTCTGCGGCTGCAGGAGCACCTTGTGAAGCTCACGAAGCTCGTGTTTGAATCATTTTAATTTCTGCATATTCATCATCCATGAACTCTGACGAGTCGACTTCATCTCCGAATTTTTCTTCTCTTTCTCTTGCTAATAGCTGAATATCAGTTCTTAGCTTTTCCATAGCATCTTCTAGTGGTCTTTTCCGTACATCCTTGCAGTTGTCATGTGATACCTATCGGGTTTCCTTCTCATGAGCCCCCTTCATTGCGGTAGCACTTTCTTCGGACTCAAGTCTCCTGACGAGACTTTCTTTCTCAGGTTGTTGTTTTAATCTTAATTGTCCGGTAGTGGGACGCCATACCATCCTTCTAGCAAGAAGAAGGTCCAGGACCGGATGGTTCGTCGACCAAATGCTTGGAAGGTGGTATCCTCCCTAATTTATAGTCCCGAAACAACGACAGGTGGACTAGCTTTCATTCTCTTATTGGGCATTTCTGCAGCGATAGTAGGTTCTACTCGCGGCCCAAGACGGGATTTGGTCGGCACCCGCCCTATCCTTCTTAAAATCTCCGATACAGGGCATTTTTCTTTCTTTGCCAACTTCTCTATCAGGGTCTGCAGTCGAGCAAATGGCGTAATTCTAGCCCTTTTCTTACGGCCGTCGTTGTAATATGCAGGCTGAGGCAATGCAGAAGCAATCTTGTGGACATTTTCCTCGTCCTCGGCGGCAGAGAGGGGATGGAACCTAGTTCCTCCTAAAAGTGGTATGTATTCAGGCAACGGTGTATACTCGGGCATTTCTGGGATTTCCTCCAGGAAAGCAACTTCAGCAGCTCTAGCTTCTCTAGCAATCCTTCTACTTCTGTTCCTCCTCTGAGTCCGTGTCAGTGGTGGAATTCTCGAGCTGGACCCGATCTCAAAAACGGAAGGTCTCAAAGGAAGATCTGTACCCTCCACAGGTCCATCATAGTTCTGAATTTCCTTCCCCTTTAGCCTGGCAGAAGCCGGGGTAGGTGCAGAGACAACTAGACCGGTGGGAGTAGCAACAACGGTCCTTCTGTGAACAACAGTACTCCTCTCAGCTGGAATCTTTTGCAGAGGAGGGAATTCAATAGTTGACTTGAGGTAAACTCAATCAACGACTTCTCAGTTTCCGGTACATTGCTTGTGAGTGGAAAGAGTGTGATGTCGGGGATTTTGATGTCGGTGTCCCCGAATCCTTGTCTGAATCGAATGATTCCATTATTAGGCAGTTCGTCCTTGAAAACAGCCAGGTCCAGTCCGTTGACGAAGGAGAAGATTAGTTTTGGAGCTTCCATTTCTGCAGGGCAGATTCCAAGTATTAGTCCCCGAATTGTGCTTCCTCTTGTCGTAAAACTTATGACGAAAAAAAGAAAGAGTCTGAACACATTTATGTTATCTTAACGTATTTGTGGTATTAAAAGAAAATTTATTTAGATAATTGTTTTTCGAAAAGATTTGTTCGTTAGGACGGAAAATTATTAAAAGAAGGAGAGTTGCAGGAAGGGTAAAAGGAATTGATTAGGAACTGGAAAAGGAAGAGAAAGTCTTGTAGAAACTTCTCGATCCGCAAGACTGTTCCTAAACTAATACCTATTGGGGGTCCACCCCACCTCAGAAATGAGGTAAAAGGATCTCGGAACCTCTCTGTTTAGGGGTGTCTAAACAGTGGCTCCTAAATCCGAGAGAATGTTGGCTATATTCGTTCAAGGTAGAAATGAACATAGTATTCCAACGAAAAGAAGGGTAGTTTGATCCACTAGGGACATGGATACACTACCGATTTTTGAAAGCAGAACTATCTGATTAAAAATGGAGAGAGGAATTTTCCCCAGCGGAGTCGCCAGAAATTGTCGGCATATTTTTAGATTAGGTGTTTGGAAAAAGGGGTCGCCTACAGAAATTGTCGGTGAATTTTTAATTTAATTTAAATAAATAATTTGAAAAGTAGTATTTGATTTTGAAAATAATTATAAATTTGAAAATTTTAAGATATGAAATCAAACTGATCTCACATCCCGAATAGTTTATATAAATGAGCACCGCACCACAAACTGTATATCTATCCCGGAGAGTAGACACACTGCTTGATGATGGGGCTTAGTTAAATAAACTAGAAGATTTGTGACATCCGTTTGGTCTACGAACCAATTTTATAAGCCTACAAGTTCCCCTGCTTAATATAAATGAATTAAGCAGGGTTTATATTACCTAGGTTCTTAAAATTCCCTATAAGGGCAAGCCCCTATAGTTAATTACATCTTAAGTGACGGGAATCACCTAAGAAAACTCTCTATAATAATCGGTAGTTACGCTCTCAAGAATTTCAAAGTTTAAGTTTTCAAGGATTGAATTTTGGAATTTCGATAGGGAATGGATCAAATTTGGAACATTTTATTTTGGAAATTCAAAGGAAGAAAGGTAGGAGAAATCACAGATTCGAAGCAAACTTCAGTAATTTCCCGACTATCCTATTGTTTGGCTTGAATTTAGGAAAGCCCTAATGTTTATTTAATGTTTTGATCTTGCCAATTTTAATTAATTAGGACTTATATTCGTATGATGCGATCACACAAATAGCCTTGAAGATGTGAGGGTTTATGTCGTATCGGACGACTACCTCGAAATCCTAAGACCGGTTATGGTTTAATTTGTAATGCAAATGCCTAACGAAGTGTTGAGGATTTATGTTGCACTAGGAAAACTACCTCGAAGTCCTATGGCTTGATTATTTAATTCTAAGAAAGTTTTGCTGAAGTAGACTAAAGTTTTGCTGATGACGATGGCCGTGCTGCCCACCATGCTCCGAGCTCCTTGTTGTTGCAGAGGTTTAGTTTTAGAAGTCATAAATGAGGAGATGAGAGAAGTGTTCTAGATTAGAGAAGGTCTTAGTTTCCAATTGTTTTTATGTTTTAATTAAAACAAATCTTAAGGTTGATTATAACAACACCGGTTAAGATCCCACGGTTCCATCCTTCCGGCATCGTTATTTTTATCGGATTCACTTAGTCCAGATGAATTTGCTAAACTCAACTAAATGAGTTCCACACTTTCATTTAGACCGTGGGAAATTCTGTTAGCAACACGTAGGTTACGTCATCCGAGGTATTCCCGATCATTCAATAAGGCGTTTTAATTTAGTTGTAGTTGTAGTTTTGTTGTTCTGTTTGTGATTAAATTTTAAGTTCTTTTATATTTTGAAATGTTGTGACGGTGAATTTTATCTTGTAATGACTTTTAATTTAGTTTTGGTTTCAATTTTAAGGACTATCCTAAAGGTGTGGGTTTTCATGCAACAATTGTTTATCATGCAAGAAAAGTACAGTGCAATGCGATTAAGTAAATTGCAATAAAATAAATTGCAATAAAAATAAGAGCGTACTTGGAGGGTCTTCCCGTCATCCCAAGCTGCACTTAAACACAATTTAGAATATTTAAGCATTTAAAGCAAGTTCCTAGGTAAAGCTAAGGGAAGGGTTGTGGTTTTCTACCAAGGTCCTACTCCTATAGCTAGTCATCTCCTATGACATCTAGGTTCTTGTGTTTTTGGTTTAAGGACAATTTTCTTCATCAAAGAACAATTAAGTTCAATCGTTCTTATGAATATCCTATCATATTGAGGAAGTGCTTAAGACGAGTCTCAAACATCTTTTCAATACCTCTAGGATTGTTTTAAGTCCAAGAGAATTTAATTATACAAATGAATTAATCATCCAGGAGTTCAAGTTTTGTTATCTTGCTCAGTGAACTAGGACATTTGAATATCCTATGAGTGAAGTAACACTTCACTTAACACTCTGTTTAGGAGTTATGACAACAAGAGCTTTTGAGGGAAAATCGATGTTCAAGTGATTTGTGATTCGATTTAATTTTAATTAATGGGTTTAAGTTTGGAGTAGTGTTCAAGTTGTTTTAGATTTATTATGTCATATTTAATTCAATTTAATTTTAATTTAATTTTAGTTTAATTTAATTTGATTTAGTTTTACTTTTAATTCAATTTATTTAATTTAATTTAATTTTAATTTTATTTTAACTTGATTTTATTATTATTATATTTTTTTATTTAATTTAATATGTTTTAATTTAATTTAATTTAATTTTAATTTAATGTGATTTAATTTAATTTAAATTAATTTAATTTAATTTAAATTGTAATTTAATTTAATTTAATTTAGCTTAAATTTTAATTTGGTTTTAATTTTTTTTAATTTAATTTAAATTTTAATTTCATTTTACTTTTTAATTTTAATTTAATATTTTATTTTTTATGCTTTAAGGATGATTTAATTTTAATTGTTAAAGTATTAATTTAATTGAAATTTTAAAACGATTTAATTTAAATAATTTAATTTTAATTTAATTTAATGATAAGTTTTTTTTAGCATTTTAAGTCTTGAGTTTGGATTATCATTTTAATTAGGATTTAAATATTATTGAGGTTGTTAATTTAGGGATTCTTGAATTAAAGAATAAATTTCTTCCTAATAATATCCCTATTTTAATAATTCCAATTTTTCATTATTCTTTCAAATTTAATTAATTATTTAATTAAGGTTTATTCTAATTATTTTTAAATTATTTGGTAGGTTTCTACCCTTTAATTATTTAAATTTCAATCATCCAAATCAGATTAGGATCAAATATTTTACTCTTTCATTTTAATTAAACCTAAAAATTTTAATTATAGGTTAAAATTTTAATTGCCATTTTGCCCTTTAAACTTACTAATTTCATAACTCACTAAATTGAGGTTAAATGAATTTGAAATTTTTATGTGACTTCACTCATATGTCAATCAAGACATTAGAGGAGAAAATGTGATTTTTCTGTATTTAATTTATTTATGTAATTATTTTTGGTGGAAAAATAAGGATTTTCAAGGAAAATTTAATAATATGATCAAGGGAAAGTTTCTGTCCTTAAGAAAATTATGAGACATTTCTATTGACCAGAGGACCACTTGGACCAATTTTGGTGATTATTTGAATTATATTCTTTTTATTATAATTATTTTGAGTTTTGGATTATTAATTAATTTAAAAATAAAATAAAGGTTTAAAAAATGAATTTTTTTTTTTAATTCTCTCTGATATCAAGGAAATCAGAGAATCAATTCTTACAATTTTCTGATTTTTCTTTGATTTATTAGAATTATTTTAGTGAAAATGCTAGAAAATGCATTTTTTTTAATTTTAAAATTACCTTAGGGCTTTAAAATTTAATATCTCATCATAGAGACTTAAGAAAAATATGGGGTTTATTCCTAAGTGATTAAAATTCAAAATGTGACATTTTTGTGAATTTTATTATTTTTGTGATTTTTATTATTTTTTAATTATTAAAAATACTAAAATAATGCAAAAAATCAACTTTATTAGAAAATTACAATTTTAATTTTTTTAAATTCCCCTAATATTAGAGAGGCTTCAAAACTAATTTGGTGAATTTTTTAGAAGTATTTTGAAAGTTATGAATTTTTGAAGTTTAATTTTGGTTAAATAGCTTAATCAACCCATTTGATAGGGCTAACCAAGTCCAATTGACTTCAAACTTTTATGGTGGGTTCCTCTGATCCTAAAGGTCAGTAGAGAATTGATTTCAAGTCAATTTGATGTATGATTAGCTCTAATTAATTAAAGCTCCATTTTGGGTGTTTAAGCCAATTAGGGTTATTACAAGTGAGTTAACTCAAAAATTATTTTCCCTAGGGTCCTCTGGTCATAAGAAACATCACCAAATTTTCCTAGAATTTATTTCACAATAGGCTAATTATTGGAATTAAAATACTCAGAATATTGACCTAGAATTGAAAAATCAATAACTCTTCATAGGGTGGCCTCGACTTTGGAAAATTCAGGGAATGTTCCCAAATTCGGAGGCTTCAAAAGCTCCTATGGTCTCATGCCATGGTGAATTGTATACATGCATGGAGAATTGAAATAGTGCAGAGAGTAAATAAATAATTAAAAATAAAATACTTGATGAAATTACATGATTTCTTTTCCAATTATTCTCCTCTGTTCACTGAGCAAGAGGGTATTTTTATTTTATTTTTCTGGTTTTCCTACACAAAGTTATGCATTTTTGAAGTTTAGGGAATTAAATAAATAAAAAAACCCTAATTTCCTACTTATCCACGCGGCACCACGCCATCCTCGGCAGCTCCGAAAGGCCACGCGTCGTCTTCTGATTCGGCACCGCCATCCGACTCAGCGCTCCAGGGGCCCGGGGTTCGTGCACCATCACGCTGTCCGGCTCGATCCAGACCGTCCACTCGATATACGCTCGATCCGACGGCTCCCAGTCATCGTCTACGACTGGTGTGCACCCGTGACCGTCAACCTTCTAACCCTAATTTCTCACTCTATTCTCAACGGATTTTTGTGTTCTTATGCTTTATGGATTTGTCTTGAGGAGACGAACACATCCATACGGTAAACATGTATTGAAATTGACTCAAATTAAATAGAGAATCTCTGTAAGCTCGGGAAGAAGAGTGAATCCATACCTTTGCTCAGAGAAGTGAAGCTTCAATCTGAGAGTTGTGTCACCTTCGATTGGGTCCAAGAAAGCTCCAGATGAAGTCCCTTAGGCTGGTGAATTGTCCAGGTATGATTTCAACCACAGCCGATTACAAAGCTTGGAGTCTGGAACAGATGGGTGGCCTGGAGAGGGGGCTTTCACTGGGGAACTCCTTCTCTTGACCTTGTGCAGGTGTTGGTGAGTTTAATTTGAATTTGGTGAAGAATTGGGAGATTTCCTAGTTTTGGGTGGAATTTTGGCGGAGAAATTGGGCTCTGTTAGTGGGGATTAGGGCAAATTGTCACTGGGGATCAACTGCTCTAAGTGTGGGGAGTGGTCTGGAGCAATTTTGGCAGGGTTTCAGTAAGGTTTGGTTTAGCACCTTCCATGACCGAGAGGAGGTGGGTTTAAATAGGAGAGGCTGGAGGGCCTCCCCGGGGGAGTTAGGGACTGGGATCAGCTGCTCTGGTGAGGAGAAGAACAGCTGCAATGGCCATTTGGAGTGTGGCAGCTCAGCAAGGTGAAATTCCAAAATTTGGCTCCTCCCAAGGTCTCGGCCATGGTGTTTCCCGGCGATCCAGGCAGCTGGGCGCAGGCAAGGGTCACCCTCAACTTCAGGTGGGTCAGGGCTGGGGTTTTGTGTAGGCAATTGACCAATGCCATGTGTAAAGAGCTTGGATTAAAATGGCATGGGGGAGAGGCCATTTTTGGCTCTAAATGGGTCAACCCATCCTTTTGGGCTAGGTGCACCACCCAATGCTTGGTTTAGGCTGAAGGGAAAGTGATTTGGATTTGCTTGATTAGTGGGGTCAAGTCACAATCCAAGTACAATTAGATTTAAACATGGTTTAGGGGAGACATGGAGATGGTTAATCACCTTAAGGGAGTGTGGAAAGGGTCTCCTCCTTTTGCCCAATGTGGTAAGGTCACATGTGAACAACTCACATGGCTTGCATGTGGCTTAAGAGTGGCTCCATGGCTTACATTTGGCTTGCCAAGAGTTTGGTCAATTTTCATGGAAAAGGGTTTTAGGAATTTTTGGAAATTTTGGGGTTATTTGATGGGATTTGGCATAATACCATTTTGGTTTTATTTTCATGATGGATTTAGCACTTAGGGAGTGATACTAATTGAGTGAGGATGAGATGAGATTGTAGTGTGGGCTTTAGGATGGGTTTGGGCTTTTAAAATTTGGTAAAGGTGGGTTTTTAAAATGGTTTAAGGGAATGGGCTTTTAGGTTGGAAAATGGGCTTTTGAAGAGAAAAATTTGCAATGGGCCATGCCAAATAAATGTTGAGTTTTGTCTAAGGATGTGTCATGATTGATTTGAAACAAGTTTGGAGTGGTTTGGGTTTGAATTGGGTTGGATTTGGGTTCATTTGGTAAAGGGCCAATGTAGGTCAAATTGGGCTAATTTGGGCCAATGTTGGGTTAGGGTTGAAGTTGATGTAAAATTAATGTTGGGAAATGTTTATGGGAGTGTTTCAAAGAGGTTTCAACTTTTGTTGGGGTTGGATTTTGGGGTTTGGGTCTATTTGGGTTAAGTTTGGGTTTAGGTCAAAATTTGGCTTTTTGGTTTTGGGTTGAATTTGAGTGGGTTTTGGGTCCAAATTTTAGGCAAATTATGTTAATGTTTTGTTTTTGGGGATGTTAGGGAAGGTTTAGAAAAGATTTGGGGTTAATTGGAGTTGAATTGGGTTAGTTTGGGCTAAGTTTGGGTCATGGGTCCAAATTGGGCTTTAATGTCAAAAGTGAAATTGGATTCAAATGCCATTCAAATTGAGCTTTGATTTAGTCTAGATTGGTGTTGGGGATGTTAAATTGAAGTTTAAAATTGAATTGGACCAGAATTTGGGTCAATTGGGTAGGTTTGGTTTGACATTGGGTTCACTTAGGGTTAAAAATGGGTCACATTGGGGATTTTGACAAAAGTGGGTTAAATTGACAAAATTGGCCCATGGTGTAGTTGAATAAAATGAAATTGGGAATATTTTGGATTTTCTGGAAGTTTCTAGGAATTTTCTGAATTTTTGGATTTTTGGGTCAAGAGGGGCATTTTGGGTATTTTGAGGGTATTGAGGGGGTATTTTTGGAATTTTTAGTATGTTTGGCTATGGATGATCAATTTGATTGGTGAGGAAGTGTTCAAGGTTAATTTTGGGAAATTTTTGGGTGATTTGGAAATTTTGGAGGATTTGGGCAATTCTAAGGGCTTTTAGTAGGTTTGGTAGGTGTAGGGTCCCCGGGGTCAAAATTTGAAAATTTGGAAAATTTGAAAATTTGGAAAATTGAAAATTTGAAAAATTGAAGGTTGGGTAAATGTAAGTGGAATGAAATCATTTTGGGTTTAGCCATGAAGCCATATCAAGCCTAGATGAGCCATGAAGGGACTCATTTGAGGCATTCACTATGTTGTTCCTAACCCTCTTAGCCAAGGGCTTAGGGGTTAAGGACCATCCATGTGGATCACCTTCATGAGTCAGGAGGTCAAGTTGGGTATGGGTGTGGTTTTAGAAGGTGTGTGAAAGTGTAGTGCATAGGTGTAGTGTGTGTAAATCAGCCCTTCACCAGACCAGGCCACCCAGGGCAGTCCTAAGGCCAAAGAGTCCTATAGGAACTCATCCTTTAAAGTTCCAAATTTGATTTCAACCCTCTAGGTGATTAGGGGTCTAAAACCAAGTTTGTGGAGTTTGTAGGGAGTTAAGAAGTAGTTTGAATTTCTAAATAGTGGGTCCCAATTCTAATCCTCTAGGATAGTCAAAGGAAAAGCATAAGGCTAGATCCTAAGTACTAAAAAGAAGAAGAGAAGACCTCATCAAAAATGAGGTCAACACCCACATTAAACCTAATTTAACATTTCTAACTTAGGTTCAACTTAAATTGAACTTAAGTTAACTCAACATTAGAATCAATCAATATTTAATCTAATTCAACATTTATAACTTAAGTTCAAACAGACATGAACGCAAGTTAACTCAACTTTAGATTCAATCTACATTAAATCTAAATCAAAACTTCTAAACTAAGTTCAAACAGACTTGAACTCAAGTTAATTCAACTTTTGATTCAATCTACATTAAATTTAACTTCACACCTCTAATTTAAGTTCGAACAAACATGAACTCAAGTTAACTCAAATATAAATTCAATATACCTTGAATCTAACTTAGGAACTCAAGATTAAATCAACATTTCTAACTTAGGTTTAACCTCAATTGAACTCAGGTTAAATTCAAACTACATCGAACTGAAATCAAAATTTTGACATAAAATTCAGACTACTTTAAAAATCAAATCTAAGATACTAAATTCAAGTGACATTGAATCTACTTATCAAAAGATTTTATATGTTTAACATAATTAGACTTAACTTTAGATTCAAAAGACATTGAATCTAAGATTCTAAAGTCTAACTTATGCTAGATTCCATTTAAAATTTAGACTTAATAAAAATTATTAGATTCAAATGACATTGAATATAATTTCCAAACATCATAATGATATTAGATCTAAATCTTTAAATTCAAATAAAATTGAATCTAAATTTCTAGATCTAATTTCTCAAATCTAATTAAATTTTTAGATTCAATTGACAATGAATCTAAATTTCTAAAAACCAAATGACATCGAATCTAAATTTTCAAAACTTGAATCTTTAGGCTCAAAAGACACTAAATCTAAGATTTTGACATGAATGACATAAAAAATCTTAAATAAATCTTAAACAATCTAAATTTGTCAACCTAAAATTAGAAAAAGACGTCAAAATCTTAAATGAAATCCTAATGGACAAACATCATCAAATGGAACTTGAACCCCAGTATTCTTAGTTTACGACAAATCTTCTATTCATCCAAAAATAGTCAAATCTTAAATTTTAAGTCTTGTATTCATCCTAAAATAGTCAAATCTTAAATAAAAAAGTCAAATCTTCTATTCATCCAAAAATACAACATTTCTTACTAAAGATAGTTTAACTATATTTAACACTTCTTTATGAAGAACATTTTAACTTTAAATTTTTGATTATTACTATAGATTTTAACTAAATTATTTTATTCATTTCTATATTCAAAATTTTGTTTCCCTAATAAAACTTCATATACATAATTATTTTCAATCAAAAACCAAATTCAATTTAAGTATTCTTGAGAACAAATAAAATTTTAGGTTTTTTTTTTAAATTTGGTTTTTTAAATTCCCCCCAAACTTTAATTTTTGGTCAGGATAAGAACATTTAAGCATAAGAAATGATACATGAGTGAGAATTAAAAACTAAAATAACATGCTTGCAGGAATTTAATTATCCTAAATATGCAAGTATAACAGTTTTAAAGAAAAACAGGAGTAAAAGGAGACTAAATTTAGTTTTTCATAAAATAAAAATTTCAAAAGACTTCTACAGTAGTGGAGGTTTTTAAAGCAAATACACACGAACTTAACATACTAAAATCACAATAATACTATATAATAACTGGTAGTAGATTTTGAAAAGTTTTAAACATGCAATTTTCACATAGTGGTTTTTAATAGTGTTCTATATTTCCTTAACAGATTTGGAATTAATTTACACTCTAAAAAAAATTCAAACACTAAATACACATTAAAACTTTTACTACTACACACATATCACAAACTACAACATTTAACATTAATTTATCACAAAAACATCTGAATTTGCATAAAAAGAAATAGTCTAAGTATGCTCTGTACAAAACCAGAGTTCATATCATAAATACATCACAGAACAATTAACCATCACATCACATTTAAAAAAATCAAAATAAAAACATAACTACACATAAGAAATCACAAAATAAAACAAATTAAGCACAACAACCCTAATCATCATCCTCATCATCATCTTCTTTAGCCTAGTCTCTGGATGGCACATAAGGTATATAAAACGGATGAGGGGGCATCTCACACTATGATCACCTCTAATTACTCAATCAATAAACTGCTGATAATTCTCCTCATATTCATCATGCTTAATAATATACCTTTCAATATTTTAAATTTTACCACCCATATGTTGAACATACTCTCGGGTAAGACTCACATTCTTCAAAATCTTCTTTAATAGTCCAGTTTCTGAATCACTAGATGATGATGTTCTAGAAGTAGTGGCACATGAAGTAGAAGTAGCAGAAGCAGAAGCAGTGGAAGCTCTAAATCCTCCTCTTCAACCAAACTCTGAATGTTTAGTGTAAGCACCAAAATTTACACTGGTAATATGTCTCAATGGTTGATTAACTTCCTCCCATGTTTCAAACATCACACCAGACCACTCACAAATCGAATGAATTAAGGATGGAAATCCCATACCTGAAGTAGTAGCAAATCTGGCACAGTTCATCACATAATAAAAAATAATAGCCCCTATGTCAATAGGCTTTCCTAGCTGAATACAATGGTTCAGAACAACTCTCTCCATTGTAACTTCACTAGTATCACTTAAAGGCAACAGTCTAGATGAGATAAAATAATGCCATACCATTGAAATGGAATTCAACCTAGAGGCTTGAAAATATACTCTTCTTTCATTTGTTATCTTATATAAACCTCTTCTATCAGTCAAAAAAGATATTATCTCATCTAATTCTCCTTCAGAAGGATGATAATTAGCATAAAAACAAAACAATGCAAGTGGCAAGTGGTAGAAGACATTGATTACCACAGGTGAAAAATGCACTTGTTCACCTCTAACCATCACCAAATTCTCTTCTGCTGCATGCAAGTTTGCATAAAACTCTCTGACCACAGAAACAACAGTGACAACGGAGAAGTAATAGTAATTCTCCCAATTCCTTCTAGTAATCATTTCTTCAATAACTTCTCTTGGCTTACTAAATACTCATTGAGGAATCAATTTACGTGATGACTATGCATCGACATATCGATCCTCTGCTATAGCACTAACAAATTTGTTGGAATAAAATTTTGCTTTACTTCTGAGCACTTTGACTTTGGAGCCATCTCTAAAAAAAATCGCAAAAATTCACCATAAATTCCAAAATTAAACTAAACTTGCTAATTTAACTTCCAAAGGTAATTTCAACTAAGTCCCAGCAATTTCTCATGCTTTTCCTAAAATTTCACCATAAATAATGATTTTAAGATTTTTCAATAATGTACTCAAAATATATGGTGAAATCACAAATTTTTTACTTAGGAGTAGTGCTCATACCTCAAGGAAATTAAATCTGACAAATCGCATTGAAATCGGCTCTTAATTGATCCAATCTAAGGATACACTAAATCCTATTTTGCGATTTTGAGAGGTTAAGGGTGACAGGAGGTGTTAAAAATGTCAATTTTCGGGTTTTTAACTGTAGAAAACCAATTTTCGCGAACCGACACTTAAGAACGAGGCATCAGTGCTTAGTCATGAAATCTAGTACTAAAGCGCCTAAGTTCTAGCGCATAGGCGCCAATACCTTGATTTTCACAATTAATTTAAAAATGTACTAAAACCCTTGGTTAATCACCCTAAATCACCTCAAATAATAATTTCTCCCCCATAAAATTTTCTAATTTTCCAAAGAAAGTTAAATTTCTATCAATTCCAAAAAAATTTCACACAAATACAGAATTTCATTTAATTAAAACAATCACACTTAATACAAACTAAAAAATTTCTATCCAAACATTTTGGATGAAATTTTCCAATACACAAATATTCAAATGCATAAAAACAAAGATAAATTAACTTCATTATGATGTAACAAACACACTTTAAAGATCAATAAAACACAAATCTATAACACTGGACGCAAAACACTTAACACATAAAACCATAACACTAGACTATAATCAAATTAATTCCAATCTCCATAGGTTGAATATATCCATAACCCCCATTAGTTCCATTGAACCATTTGGAATATAGATCTGATAAAACGGGCGATAGTTGAAAGCTCTCACATCTTCTTTTTCTAACCTTTTATTTTTCAGAAACATCGCTTTATCTGATTTTTCCACATGACTTGTACGACTGAATTGTATTTTAAGATGACATTCCATATGTACTAAATGATTGTTTGTTTTTTTTACCTTTGCTTCAATTGATTCCACGTTGGCTTTAATCTTTGCAATCCTATCTGTAATACCTTGAATACTAACTGCTAGGAATCCATTGTATAACTCTTGCGCACTTTCACTAATAAATTTCTTCTTGTTGGCTTCCTCCTTCTTAATTTCACTCTCCTAATAAGACATTTTTGCACCAAAACACTCTTCTTAAGACTCAAGAATGAAAATAGGGACTAGGGCAAGTGTTTCTCTTAATCTAAGGCCTTTTTATAAACATGGGGTGCTAAAACTGACCCTAGATGTTTTAAAACTCCAAAATAACTTCTAAAACCACTTCCCTGTGATTTTGCTTCTAGAAATTCATTTATCAAATTTTTCATAATTGCGGCGCATAAGCGCTAACCAGCCGGCGCTTAACTGACAGTGCACATTTTTGCACAGGTCTGCCAAATATCCAAATTTTTTATTCTGACTTTTTTAAGTCATCAATTAATGTTAAATAAAAACCACTATAACTAACCTCTTCAAAATAATACCACATAATCATAAAAACAAACCGAACAAAGCGCACAAAGTAAACATAAAGCGAAGCACACCGATAACTATGGGTTGCCTCCCACAAAGCGCTTGGTTTAATGTCTTCAGCCTGACATACCGAGAAATTATTCTGAGTGACCCAACATCAGATTCTCATCAGGTTTAAGTTGATCGACTTAAAAATAAGGTTTAAGCCTATGACCATTAACTTTGAATATTTTTCCAGTCTTAGGATCTTGAATATCCACAGCTCCATATGAATAAACTTTTATCACAATAAATGGACCCAACCATTTGGACTTAAGTTTTCCAGCAAAAAATTTTCAATTTGGCATTATACAACAAAATTTTTGTCCTGGCTCAAGATTTTTAGTAAGAATCTTCCAATCATGCCATAACTTCATAGACTCTATATAAATCTTAGCATTTTCATAAAATTCATTGCTTATCTCTTCAAGCTCATTTAATTGCAATAATCTCTTTTCATCAACATCCTTCAAATTATAATTGAACTCTTTTATAGCCCAATATGCTTTATGCTCAAGTTCAACAATTAAATGACAAGCTTTTCAAAAAATTAGCCTATATGGGGACATTCCTATAGGAGTTCTGTATGCAGTTGAGCTAAAACAACAACTTCAATCCATTTGGATACATAGTCTATGGCTATTAAAATATAAATCCTTTTGAAAGATGGTGTAAATGGTCCCATGAAATCTAATCCCCAAACATCAAATATTTCGACTTCCAACATAAAATTGAGGGGCATCTCGTTTCTTCTAGAAATATTGCCTACACGCTGGCATCGATCACAATTTTTAATATATGCATTAACATCTTTAAAAATTGTAGGCCAATAAAATCCAGATAGTAAAATTCTATAAGCAGTTCTATCAACTCTAAAATGTCCCCCATAATCAGAATTATGAAATTTTTAAATAATCTCATGAGTTTCTTATAAAGGCACACATCTTCGAATGATCAGATCCTTTCCTTGTTTATATAAAAATGTGTCATCCTAAAAATAAGTTTTAGGATCAGATAAAAATTTCTTCCTCTCCTGGTATGTCAAACCATATGGTAAAATATCACTGACAATAAAGTTTACAATGTCGGTATACCACTGAATACACCAATCATTAATAATGAACAATTTTCATCAGGAAAGTGTTCATTAATTTCTTCAGTATCACTAAGAGATTTTTTCAGTTTCAAGCCTGGATAGATGATCAACAATTTGATTATAAGTGCCCTTCCTATCTACTATCTCAAAATAAATTCTTTCGAAAGAAGAATCCATCTAATCAATCTCAGTTTCACGTCTTTCATCTTAATTAAATATTTGAAAGAAGAATGATCAGTATGAACTACACATTTAGCTCAAATTAAATATGATAGAAATTTATCAAAAGAAAATACTATAGCTAATAACTCTTTCTCAGTAGTGCTATAGTTAATTTGAGCTTCATTAACAGTTTTACTAGCATAGTAAATTACTTTGAAAATTTTATCATATTTCTGACCCAAAACAACACCAATAGCATAATCACTAACATCACACATTAATTCAAAATGTTTTTCCTAATTTGTTGAAATTATAATAGGTGCAGTGATTAATTTTTCTTTTAATGTTTCAAAAGATTTTAGGCATTCATCATCAAAATAAAAGATTACATTCTTTTCCAATAAACGACATAAGGGTTTTGAAAATTTTAAAATGTCTTTAATGTAAAGCCTATAGAATCCAGCATGTCCCAGAAAACTTCTAATTACCTTTACATTTTTTGGACAAGGTAAATGAGAGATAACTTAAATTTTTGCTGGATCTACCTCCAAACCTTTTTCTGATATTATATGTCCTAATACAATTCCTCCTACCACCCTAAATTGACATTTTCCCCAATTAAAGACCGAATTAGTTTCTTCAAAGCATTTTAGAACTTTAGATAAATGTTCTAAACATGATTCAAATGAACTTCCAAATAATAAAAAGTCTTCCATAAAAACTTCAATCCCTTTTTAATTAAGTCACTGAAAATAGCCATCATACATCTCTGAAATGTAGTAGAGGCATTACATAAACTAAAAGGCATTCTTCTAAAAGAAACATACCATAAGGACTGGTAAACGTTGTTTTCTCTTGATCCTTAGGAGCAATTTGAATTTGGTGGTAACCAGTATATCCATCTAGAAAACAAAAGTATTTATTCCCAGCTAGTCTATCCAACCTCTGATCTAGAAATGGGAGTGGAAAATGATCTTTCCTTGTAACAAGATTTAATTTTATACAATTAATGCATATTCGTCACCCTGTAACATTTATTATTGGTATACTATCATTCTTCTCATTAACATTCATAGTTACCCCTCCTTTTTAGGAACACAGTGAATATGACTAACCTATGCATTATCTAAAATAGGGTAGATAATCCCAGCATACAACCACTTTAAAATTTCTTTCTTAACAACATCTTTCATCATAGGATTTAATCTCCTTTTAGGCTTAGCCCTCGGCTTGCAATTATTTTCCATAAGGATTCTATGCATACAAATTAAAGGACTGATTCCTCTAATATCAGCTAACATCCATCCAAAGGCTTTCTTGTATTTCTTCAAAACTGCAAATAAACTCTCTTCTTCTTTTTTAGTTAATTGAGAGGAAATTATCACTGACAAAGTTGAGGACTCACCTAGAAAAATATACTTCAAATGATCAGGAAGCATATTTAACTCAAGTTCGGAAGGTTTTTCATTTGATGGACCAAAAGATTCATCTTTTTCAGTCATGTCCAACAGTTCAAAATTTTCATGAACATAATTTAGATCTTTCTCATGAAAATCTTCAGAATGATGTAACTCCTCTTCTTGCTCATGCTCTAATTCTTCTCTTTCAGATTTCTCTTCATAAGTTAATTTGAACTGACATTAACTCTAATATTTGATAACATCCATCCTATAACATTCATCATTTTTACCTCTTGCAGGATATTTCATAGATTTTGAGATGTTGAATGTAATAGTCTGATCATTAACTATCATTATTAATTCCCCTTTTTGCACATCAATCATTGCTCTGCTTGTGGATAGGAAAGGTCTTCCAAAAATGATGGGTATCTCTTTATCTTCCTCCAAATCTAGCACAATGAAATCAATAGAAAAGATAAATTGGTCCACTTTTACCAAAACATCTTCTATAATTCCTTTAGGATATGTGATTAAATGATCTGCTAATTGCAGAGTTATAGTAGTTAGAGTTATTTCTCCTAATCCCAGTCTTTTAAATATTGATAGAAGCATAAGGTTAATTCTTGCACCCCAATCACATAAAGCTTTTCCATAAAATCTGTCTTTGATTGCACATGGAATTGTGAAACTACCAGGATCTTTAAGCTTTTTTAGGAAGCTTCTTCTGAATTATTGCACTACACTCCTCACTAAGTGAAACTATCTCATTATCTTCAAACTTCCTTTTTTTGTTGAGAATATCCTTCATAAATTTCACATAGCTTGGAATTTGTTCTAAGGCTTCAGCAAATGGAATGTTGATTGTAAGCTTCTTAAATATCTCTAAGAATTATGAAAATTGCTTATCCAATTTTGCTGTCGAAGTTTTTGAGGGAATGGAGGTGTTGGTTTTTCCAAATCTTCCTTAAGTGGAGAAATAAGTCTTTTCAAACCTTTCAAAGCATCCTCTTTTGGTTCTTCAATCTCTTCTTTCTCTACTTCAATTTCTTTTTGCACTTTACATTCCAACACTCTTCCACTTCTCAGTTGAATTGCTTTTACATGCTCTTTATTCTTATCCTTGGATTTACTTCAGTATTACTTGGAAGCATACATTGGGATCTATTACTTAATATATTGGAAATTTGTCCTAATTGATTTTCAATATTTCTAATTGTAGCTCATTGACTTGCAATTGATTTCTCATTTGTAACACCACTTCTTCAATAGACAACTTCTTCTCCTTAAATTGTGAAGCATTGTTAAAACCTGGAGGATAGTTTGGTCTATAATTATTATTCCCTTGGTTGTTCCAGTTCCCCAATGGGTTTACTTGGTTGTTCCCCCATTGTTGATTAATACAACCCTAATTATTGATATTCCAGTTAAAGTTTGGATGATTCTTCCAACATAGGTTATAATAATTAGAATTAGGTTTATTAGGTTTACTTATAACATTCAAAGTTTCAGGTGAAGTATGAGAATCAACCATTTGACTTAACGAATTTTCTTCAATCATGGTAATTGGCTGAGAAAAATTCATCCCAAATTGGTCTATCTTCCTTGAAATTGCAGCAACTTGATTTGCTAACATCGTAAAAGCATCATTTTCATGAATATTGGCTACCTTTTTAGGATTTAACCTTTCAAAAGGCCATTAAAAATTATTAGTAGCCATTTTTCCTATTAAAGCATAAGCATCAGTAAACTGTTTAGACATCAGTGATCCTTCTGTAGCAGCATTGATAATAGATTTAAGAGATCCAACTAATCTATTATGAAAAGTTTGAATTATTAACCAATCTGGTATCAAATGGTGTGGACATTTTCTGAGGAGGTCTTTAAATCGTTCCCTTGCCTCATATATAGATTCACCTTCAAACTGGCAAAAAGATGTAATATCATTTCTAAGCTTCGCAGTCTTTGTTGGTGGACAATATTTAGCAAGGAAATTTTGTGTTAAATCACCCCAAGTTCTGATAGATCCTGGTGCTAACGAATTTAACCATATCTTAGCTTTATCCCTTAGTGAGAAAGGAAAAAGTCTAAGTCTAATAACATCATCCGAAACATCATCATATTTAAAAGTAGGACACAACTCTAGAAAGTTGGATAGATGGAAATTAGGATCTTCAGTTGGTGCTCCCCCAAACTAATTATTAGACACCATTTGGATAATAACAGGTTTAAGCTCAAAGAAATTAACAGCTACAACAATGTGTTGAATACTAATATGAAGTTCATCCACTCTAGGGTTAGAATATTCTCTTAAAGATCTAAATTCTTGATGAATGTCAACATTTTGATTTGGATGATTTGCCATTTCTTGAGTATTTTTATCTTTCTCAGAATTTTTAATTTTATTGATTTTTCTGATTGTTCTTTCTAATTCAGAATCGTAAGGCACAAGTCCCTCAGACCCTGAACTACGCATACAACGTTAAATAAAATAAAACAAAACACACTAACAAAAGCAAAAAAAATAAAAAATTTTAATTTTTCTTAATATTCTTTAAATGAAATTTTAATCAATTTCCCCAGCAACAGCGCCAAAAACTTGATCCCCGAATATTTATGCTTACAATTTAGATATGAAATTTATGATTTTTATATGGTATATTACGCAAGTATATGTATCATTCATCTAGTAATATGGGACTTTCTAATTAAGCCCCGAGATATTGAAACCATAGGGAATCTCTAATAATTTAAAGAAATAAGAAAAAAAACTTTTTACTTTTTTTAATTAATTTTTGTAAGTATGTTTTAAGTTATTAATTTCAAAATGTTGTTTTCGATATTTTTAATAAAAATTTTAGCAGGAGATAAACTTTTCAATACTCTAAACACGATATAGAAGTTATAAGAATCAAATATCTTTTTCCTTCTTTAATGAATCAGTAATAATTATGGATATTTATGTTGTGGAAGTATTTAAATATATTGTGTCATATAGGAGCAATTATATTTTTTACCCTTACTTGGTTGTATAAAGAAAATTAGTTAATTTGAAATTTTTAAATTTTGTAGATGGGTTAGGCAGGGAAGATACCAGCTCTCACTCTAGAGTTCCCTCTATTCCCTCCACCTAAAGGCTAACAACTCATAACAAAATTTAAAATAACAAACCAAATTAGGAGGCTTTAGCCTCTCACTCTAAATTCCTTTAATTTTACTCCACAATAAAGCATATCTCCCTATATATTTGCATTCAATCATATGGACTACAATTCTCACCCATATAGATTCTTTCCAATTGTTGTCTGAGACAATGCCGCATTGGATTTTACATATCTCACAAGAAATTTTAATATTTTAATTGACCACATCAAGATGTAAATTAAGTTCAAGGAATTGAATCAACACGATTTCTTCCAGCATTAAACACTTATGCTTTCCACAACATCCTTCCATAATTTAATTACTTCATCATCTAAGAAAGAAAAGATAAAGTAAACTACTCAGATTTCATGAAGAAAATACAAACACAACTTGATATGAAAGCATAAACCATAATGAAAACACAACACTTACTTAAAAACAAAGTGTAAAAAGAAAGATAAATAATTATATGAAAATCCTCTCCACAATACAACTGTACAGAGGTTAGCGCCCAAACTCTGATGACTCTAATAAAGACTTTAAACTTTAATAAAAACTAGATATAAGGATAAAAGAAAATTTGTGAGAAGAAGGCTTCACACCAACCCTTTTTCCTTTCTTACTCTCTACTCTCTTCTAACAACTATAGAAAAGAATAACTCACTCTTAACACACTTTCAAAACACTAACTACAACTACTCCAATAACACACACTAACTCACCCGCAAATTATGAGGCTTATTATTATAATTTTCCAAAAAGGTACCTTGGTGTGTCTTCAAATCATGTCCAGATTCAATGTATCCACCAAAAGATGCATCCCTTCAATCACATTTGCCGCCCAAAGGAATTTAAGGAAGTCACCACCAAAAGTTGCTTCAAACACTCATTGAAAATGGTGCCAAATTTAAATAAAATTTGATTTTTATGTGTGGCGCTTAAGCGCCGGCACTTTGCACTTAGGCGCTAGAGGCCAAATTTCTCAAACTTCATAATTTTGCTCCAAATTTGATCCTTTTTCACTCCTTTCATCCTACTTAATCATTTTTATCATACCTGCAAGAAAAAAAATAAAATACCTTCCATTAATGTGCAATATCATTAAAAATTCTTATAAAAATGTGCATAAAAACACTATATATTTTAGGTGCATCAGCACCCAACCCCCATGAACTACATCACTCATTCATGGACATGGAATGTAATCTTCACTTTTGTTGTAGAACACATAGTCTTTTTAGATTGTATGTTTATCAACATATTTTAAAAATTTAATTCGCCAGATAAAAAATTAAATAAAGTATGAAGTGAAAAATAATCATAATTTCTTATCATTCATATGACACATCCAATCTAAATCATCACTTCACCATTTATCATTGCAAGGAGAAAGACGAAGAAATCTACTCAGAATTCATGTGAAAGATACGACAAATCATGAATTTTATATATAAAAATAAAGTTATACAAACTATAAGAAGTAAACACAACTTATCTCAATTTCTTTCCCAAGCAAATCCCTTGAAGTTCCTTTGAATCTCCTTCTCTATTCATAACAACACACAATTCTCTCTTAGAATAGTAGGGAAGAAGCTATCTTTCACTTTCCCTCTCCTCTTACAGCTATTTTGAGAAGAATCCCTAAAAAAACACTTTTACACCAAACCCTAGACTCTAAACTCTCTACACACTTTTTCTCTACTCACAAAGCACTCACACTGTATTATACTTCACACGCACACCACTAATTATGGTGCCAAATTTGCTTTGCAGTAGCCTAGGGATGAATTCCACAATAAATGCATCAAGAATCCCTTTAAAAGTTATCCAAATGCATTCAATCTGGCCTCCATCGACATTGGGCGTCATCGTCACCAGAAAATAGTTTTCTGGATTTTGCCTTTTTTGCTTCAAATTTGTTCCTTTTTTCTTCTTTTTTCTCCAATTATCTAAATCATCATACCTGCAGCAAAACATAAAAAATACCTTCCTTTAAAGTGCATTATCACAAAAAATGAGTACAAAAATATATATGAAAAATCAAACATACTTTTGGTGCATCACTAACTTAAGCTTACTACCTTAGTGTGATCCAATCAAGCTAACTTCTGAATCTCAATAATTTATAAACTTATATTTTTTGCCTTATTATGAAAAACAGGATAAGTTGGTTTCTACCTCTTAACCCATTATGTTTCAAACATCCAAAAGAGTTGATTATGATCAAAATTACCCATTTACCCTTTAATTTACCCTAAATTTTAATTAAGGCTAAAATTACCTAATATCCATTTTTCCCTTTAAGGCTTATCACTTCATAATTCTCTAAATTCAACTAAAATGACTTTGAAGTTTTTATGTTACCCCACCCATGTGTCAATTAAAACATCAAAAAGAGAAAATATAATTTTCTGAATTTAATTTTATTTTTTGTAATTATTTTAGTCCAAAAATAGTTAATTTCCAAGTAAATTCATTAATCATTCAAAGCATCAGTATCTAGACTTATGAAAATTGTGTGAGGTTTTCTTAGGTCAGATGACCACTTGGAACATTTATGATTTTTTGAATTTCATTTTAAATTATTATGTTTATTTGTTGATTTGGAGTATTAATTAATTATAAAATAAAATTTAATTTAAAAATTACCTTTTACATTTTTTTATCCCACTGAGTTTAGGGAACCTAGAGAAGCAAATTTCCTATTTTTGTGATTTATATTTTATTATTGTAATCCCAAGTGATTAAGGAAACAATTGTGACATTTTAGCGTATTTTTATATTTTTGTGATTTTTATAATTTTTCACTATTTTTATTTATTTTTAAATTAAAAATTTGCTTAAAAGTGTTCATTTTTACATTTTTTTGAATTATATTTTAATTATTATAATTATTTTTGTGCAAAAGTCCTATTTTTATTTAGAAAATTAACTTTGGTGGTCAAATTAACTCAAATTTATTTCAAATTCTTACAGAGGGTTCTTATGATAATTATCTTTAGTGTAGATTGTTTTGTATGATTTTTTCGATTATATTTTTATTTCATTTTTTATGGTTTTTAATGAGTTAAATACATAAAATAATATTTATAATTAGTTAAACTCATTATGTATTTTTCCTAGGATCCTCTGACCTCAGTAAACCTACTCAACTCGTTTTTGTAATTTTTTTAATTTATATATTAATTTTTATAATTCTTTAATAAAAATAGAAGTGGTTAACATTAAAAAATAGGGCTTCCACTTTTAGAGGTGTCCTCTGATTTTAGAAAAATTAGAGAACATACCTAAGTACATGAAGTTTAAACTATCCAAAGTTCATCTTATGGTGATTTGTATTTAATGAGTTACGATTTAATATAGGTTTAGAGTATTTAATTAATTTAAAAATAAATACAAGTGAAATAATTTTGATTTTTAGTTTACATTATTCTTCTCTATTCACTGAGCAACATAATATTTTTATTTTATTTTTATGATTTTTCTACACCAAGTTAAGCATTTTTGAAGTTTTCTAAATTAAATAAATCATTTTAAATCCTAATTTCTTACTTAAACCAGTCAGCACCGCCTTATTTTATGACAACTCCAAAAGACCACGTAGCTCACTCCCATTTGACGCAGCTTTCTGAGTCAGCTACCACGCATTCACAAATCATCATTCCACCTTCTCATCCGGCACAATCAGATCGTCCAATTGATACACGCGTGATTGGATGGGCAGACTTCTTCTTGCCCAACTGGTGTGAACTGTGAACCACACGCACTAAAACACCAAGATCTAGCTCGATTCTCAAGAAAATCACATGTGATTTGTTCCTACACCTTCATCTAGTCCAGATGAACACATCCACAGGGTTACATGCACAAGAATTTAAACTTTTCTTCATAAAAGCCCAAACTGAGCTCGGTTTAAGGGAACATGGTGTATAAAAGCCCAAGAGGTGAGGCATCAATTGGGTGTGTTCTATACATTCATTGAGATCTGGAGAACCTACTCCAAGTGCTGGTTTGAGATGAGCTTTTGTCTGTGTAGGACTTCCTCCAATAAGTGGTGCAGCTTTGATCAAAGTCCAGTGAAGAGATCTTAGGAGATTGGGGTTAGTAGAGATCTTCGTCTTTTGGTGTGGTAAAGCTAAAAGATCTACCAATTTAATAGTTTGTGGAGGTTTTATGGTATGACCGAAAATGTCCTAGTTTCGGGTGTATTTTGGGTGGAGAAATTGGCCTCAAGTAGTGGCGGAGATGACTGGAAAATGTTTGGAATGAACTTAAGAAGGTTGTAAGAAGCTCTGGAAAAAATTAGCAAAGTTTCCCCAAGGTTTTGTGCACTCTCCCTTCTTGGTTGTGAGGTGGTGGTGCTTAAATAGAGGGAGAGGAGTGACCAATTAGGCTGGCTAGTGGGTGAGCTCCCCTACTTAGGTGAAGGGAAGAAAGGTGCAAGTGAACAATCAGTTTGAGCCGGCTTGGATGGGTGGAATTGGGTTTTGAATCTTAGGGAGGTCTCTCTCAGTTTAGAGTTTACCTGTGACTAGGAGGATTGGCCAGGCCAGCGCTGGTGGCTAGCTGGGTCCAGCAAGCTAAAAGGAGCTTAATGGTGATCAAGATGGGCATAGGAAAGCTAGTGGTAAAGATCTTCTGGTTTGGCTATTTTTGAGAGGAAATCCCTTAATTCAAGGGACCCTTTGTCCATGGATCAACTAAGGGTCATTAGGTGATGTGATTAGCATCCGAGAAGGCATAAGCATGGTAGGAATGGTTAAGCAAGGGTTAGGTCCAATGGGTTAAGTTAATTTGGGTCATGGTTACAAGTTTAAGATTTTAGGCTAAAGGTTGGATTTGAGCTCGACTTGGGCTTCGATCCAAACCAGTTGATGGCTCAATCTGTTCTAGAGAAATGTTCTGAAGAATTTGGGAAATCAATTTGGTGGAAGTGAATTGATTGCAAGGTTTAATTTGGTAAACTTTTGATTTATGGACAATTTGGGGAATTTAGGTTGTACTTCAATTTGGGTTAGGTTTTGATTTGGGTCATGTAAAGGTTCAACATCATTTAGGATATTGTCATGAAGGTATTAGATTTTGAAATTGAGGAAAATGGGTTGGTTATGAGGTTTGATTTAATGGATTCTTAAGGTTATGGTTAAATTGGGGATTTTGGCTCAAAATTGAAATTGGGGTTTGGGAATTGGTTCAATTGGGCTTCAATTTGGTTTTCATTGGGATTGGACATGATGAATTTTGATTTGGAATTGAAATTGGGGAAGTTGGGATCAATTTGGTGGAAATTGGGATGATATGGGGGTTTAGGCCTTTAAGGGCAACTTGGTCAAAATTGATCAATTTGGGTGTAATTAGGGTCAAGGGGTGGATCAAATTGATTTTTGGGACATTTGAAGTGAATTTGCAGATTTTGTAAATTTTTGGAAAAATTAAGGTTTCAGGGCATTTTGGTAATTTTGACAATTTTGAGGGTATTTTGAGAAGTTTGGGATATTTTGGTCAATTTGAGTGGTTTAGATTGGTTTAAAATGATTTTTGAAGAGAATTGGAGAATTTGATTAAGTTTGGGAATATTAGGGTACCAGAGGTATTTTGGTTATTTAGTGAAGTTCGGGGCTAAAAGGCCAAAGTTGAGGGTTTTGGTGAAATTGGGATTAATTAAGAATGTTAACCACATAATTTCCCCTATTGAGCCATAGGACCAAGGGAAATTCCTTTTTGGATCCTCCATATGTTGGTGCTAGCCAAACCCTACCCTAAGGTTAAGGGTTTGGGGGACCAACCACATGAGTTTCTAAAAGAGTGGGAAACTAGGCTAAGCATGATTGATTTAAGTTTTGGATTTTGAGTGTAAGTAAAGGGTTGTGTGTGTGCGTGTGCAAGACTGACCAAGGCCACACCACCCAGGGTTAACCCTAGGGCCAGGTAACCCTATGGGAACCCTCCTTGAGCTCCCACATGTTTAGCTCCATCCTACCAAGGCTAGAGGTCAAATCCAAACATGTGGAACTCCAAGAAGAGTAAAGAAGTGTTTAGAATTTCTAATAGGGTAGGGTCCTGTCACTAGTTCTCTAGGATAGTCAATATGAAAGTCCTATGGCTAGATCTCAGGCTCCTAAAGAGGAAAGACCATACCTCAACAAAAGTTAGGTCAACACTCTATTAAATCAATCAATCAGTCGTCAGCCGCATGATCTTACTGATCCAACTTTTCCATCAACCTGATTGATCAGCCCCTTCCATCTCAATCGTATCGATCGACCTCTTTTGATGGACTTGATTGATTAAACATCTTCAGTTCGGTTGATCAATGACTCAGTTTCATTTGATCGTCACAATGTTGCAAGTCTTTCTTCTCATTTCCTAAATTAGCACATTTAATATTACATTTTCACAAACACCCCTGTGTGCACTTGTGAGCATATGTACTCATATGCTCATGGTGGGTACTAGTGCTCCACTTGGGCACAATACACCATGCATCTACTATTTAACATCCTCATATGTCACTATGCACCACGTCCTGCATATCCACATTTATAATTTTGCCCTCTTGCGTGTGTCGTTGCATAACATTATGTATGTTCATGTATTACATGTTTGAGGTCCGTAATTGAGCTTGTGTTCTCACACACTCACTTTAAATACTCACCGTGTCTTCTTTGGGAATTGATTACACATAAAGCCTACTCGGTGCGTAACACTCCATATTTAAAAGTAGAAATCATATTTTAAAGTAGAAATCATATTGAAAGTACAATGAGTTTTACTTAAAAACTAAATGTAAAAACAAAGATAAACACTTATTTGAAATCCTCTGCACAAGACTTTGGAAGTTCCTATGAAATTTTAGTTTCCACTAAAAGACTCCTCTGAGGTTGGTGCCCAACTCTGACTTTAGACTCCAATGCAAACTAGATAAATGGAAGAAAGAAAATTGGTGAGAAGAAGGCTTCACACCAACCCCTTTCTCCTTTAAAACTCTCTTAAACAAAAAAGAATTAACTAACTGACTCTGAGCAATAAAAAAAAGACTCTCAAAAGACTAAGAAGGACTAAAAGAAGACCCTAAACTGATTTTATGTCTTTATATTAATAATTCTCCAAAAGGTGCTTTGGTGTCTCTTCAAATAATGTCCAGATTCAATGTATCCACCAAAAACGACATCTCTTCATTCAAATCTGCCGCCCAGAGTAAGTTAAGGATGTTACCACCAAAAGTTACTTCAAACACCCATTGAAAATGGTGCCAAATTTGATTTAATTCTTATTTTTAAATTGCCGCGCCTCTGCGCCAACCATGCGGCGCTTAGCCGCCACAGGTCAAATTTTAACATAGCACATTTTTGCTCCAAATTTGATCCTCTTTTGCTCATTTTTATCATAATAAGTCATTTTAATCATACATGCAAGAAAAACACAAAAATACCTTCTATTAAAATATAATATCATCAAAAATAGGTATGAAATGTGCATAAAAATACTATATATTTTAAGTGTATCAAAATCCCCTAAACATAAAATGTTACATGTCTTTGTGACACTAAAATCATATAAAAATCATGCATGTATATTATGTAAATGACTTTCTCTAGGAAGGGTTCAAAATTTTGTTCTAGAAATGAAATAGTCCAATTTAGAAAAAATTTTAATAAATGAGACCAACTTAAAGTTTAGAAAGTTCTTAAGGAAAGGATAACGAAAATATAAGGATCTATCTAATTTTGAAATACTTGCAGACTTTTCAAAATATAAGATTTAAACATTTTATTTTCCTCACTTAAAAATTTTTATTTAAAAATAATTTTACTTACTATATTATAATCTTAAGAATTAGATTTTCTCAAAACTTATATTTTAAACTTTAGGTATGGAACCAATTTTTGATTAGGCCCTTAAATCCTTAAGCTTCTTCTACCTCGTCTTTTCTTTTTCTTTTTCTTTTCTTTTTCTTTTTCCTTCTTTTATTTTATAAGGCAAGGATTATTATATATGGATAGAACTTTAATGATTTTGAATTACACCCTTCCATTTAAAATAAAGGTCTGATATATATCTTTCACTTCAAAAATCATAATAATAGTGTTGAAAATTATTTTTCAATAAAATAAATTTAACCTTTGAAAAATAAAAGTCAAATTTCTATCTTTACAGAAATACAATATTTCTTACTAAAGATAGTTTAACTATATTTAATAATTCTTTACTAATAAAATTTTAACTTTAAATTTTTCAACATTATTATAAATATTAACTAAATTCTCTTACTCATTTTTATATTAAAAATTTTTCTACCCTAATATAAATTCATAAACATAATTAATTTCAATCAAAAATCAAATTTTGTTTATAGTATTCTTGAGAACAAATAAAATTTTAGTTTTTGAAAATTTGTTTTTAAAATTTTCCCCAAACTTTAAATAATTAGTTAGGATTAAACTTTTAAGTATAAAAAATGATAAATAGGTAAGAATTAAAAACTATAATACCATGCTAGCACGAATTTTCATATCATAAATATGCAAGTATAACAGTTTAAAAACAAGAAGTAAAAAGAAATCAAATTTAGTTTTTTAGTTTTTTTTATAAAATAAAAATTTCAAAAGACTTCTACAGTAGTGGAAGTTTTCAAAGCAAATACACACTAACTTTAACATAACTAAAATCACAACAACCTTAGATAATATATGGTAGCAGATTTTGAAAAGTATGCAATTTAAATAGGGGTTTCTAATAGTGTTCTAAATTTTCCTTACAGTTTTGGAATTAAATTATACAATACTGAAAACTCAAACACTAGATACACATTTAGACATTTCATATCACAAACATGTCACAAACATACAACATAAAACATCAACTTATCATATAAACATCTGAATGTGCATAAAAGAAATAGTCCCACCTATGCTATACACAAAATTAGAGTTAATATCGAAATACATCACATATAAATTTAATCAACACATCACATATGAGAACATCAAATAAAAACATCAAAACACATAAGAAAATCACATCATAAACTCAACACAATAATCCTAATCATCATCGTCATCATCATCATCTTCATTCCAATCTCTGGATGGCACATAAGGTATATAAAAAGGATGAGGGGGCATCCAACACTGTGATTACCTCTAATCACTCTGTTAATATACTGCTGATAATTCTCCTCATACTCATCATGTTTCACAATATACCTTTCAATATTTTCTATCTTACCATCCATATCTCTAACATGTTCTCTGGTAAGACTCACTTTCTTTAAAATCTTTCTTAACAAACCAGTTTTTGAATTTCCTGAAGATTATGCATGTGAAGTAGAAGCTCGAGAAGTAGAGGAAGCAGAAGCAGATGCACTGAAAGCTCTAACATATCATCCTTTCTAGCCAAATACTGAATGCTCATTGTAATTGTTTACATTTGCACTGTTAATGGGTTTAAGTGGCTGAAGAACCTCTTCCCATGTTTCAAACATAACACCAGACTGCTCACAAAGTGAATGAATCAGGGAAGGAAATCCCATACCTAATGTAGTAGCAGCTCTGACACATTTCAAAAAATAATAAAAAATAATAGCTTCAATGTTTATAGGCTTTCCTTGCTGAATAAAATTTTTTAGAATAGCTCTTTCTCTCATAACTTCACTAACATGACTTGAATGCAATGACTTTGATGAGATAAAGTAATGCCAAGCCTTTGAGGTGGCATTCAACTTAGAGACCTAAAAATTTACTCATCTTTCATTTGTTATCTTCCATAAACCTCTTCCACATTTGTTTTCTTCCATAGACCCCTTCCATCAGCAAGAAAAGACATTATCTCATCTAACTCTCCCTTTGAAGGATGATAATTGGCATAAAAACAAAACATCTCAGGAGGTAATAGGTAAAAAGTATTAATTACCGCAGGCAAAAAATCTACTTGCTGACCTCAAACCATCACCATATTTTCTTCTGCTGCTGACAAATTTGCATAAAACTCTCTAACATAAGAAACAACAGCAATAGTGGAGAAGCAACAGTAATTTTTCCAATTTTTTTGAATATTCATTTCTTCAATCTCTCTCCCTGGTTTACTAAAAACTCATTCAAGAATCAATTTACACGACGAAAGTGTGTCGACGTATCTATCCTTCGCTCTAGAATGTTGACCTCATTTTTGATGAGGTCTTTTCTCTTCTCTCTCCTTAGTACTTAGGATCTAGCCTTAGGCTTTCCCTTTGACTATCTTAGAGGACTAGAAATGGAACCCACCATTTAGAAATTCAAACACCTCTTATTTCCCTTTAAACCCCACATGCCTGATTGTAAACCCCTAATTCACTTGGAGGGTTAAGATCAAATGTTGAGGTTTAAAGGATGAGTTCCCTATAGGACTCTTTGGCCTTAGGACTCCCTTGGTGGCTCTAGTGCAGTGAGGGTTGACTCGCACACATTACACTTTCACACACATTCCAAATCCTAAAACCATTCATACCTAGCTTGACTTCCTGACTCATGTAGGTAATTCATATGGATGGTCCTCAACCCCTAAGCCCTTGGCTAAGAGGGTTAGGAACAACATAGTGAATGCCTCACATGAGTCCTCTCATGGCACTTATGGGCTTGATTTGGCTTCATGGCTCAACTAAAGTGATTCCATTCTACTCAAACTTGATCAATCTTCATTTTTCCAAAATTTCAATTTTTTACCCCCGGGGCCCTGCACCTGCCAAACCTACCAAATGCCCTTGAAGCTACCCAAAATTAGCAAAATTACCTAAATTACCCAAAATTCCTCAAAATTACCTAAATTACCCAAAATTCCTCAAAATTAGTCCTAAGCATTTCTCTCCACTCAATTTGATCATCCTTAGCCAAATATACGAAAATTTCCAAAAATACCCCACAATACCCTCCAAATACCCAAAATGCCCTTTTTAATCAAAACATCCATAAATTCCAAAAATTCTCAAAAAATTCCAGAAAATCTAAAATATTCCTAATTTCATTTTGTTCAACTACACCATAAGACAATTTTTCCAATTTAGCCTACTTTTGCCAAAAGCCCCAATTTGGCCTATTTTTAACCCAAAGTGAACCCAATGTCAAACCAAATCAACCCAAGTGACCTCAATTTTGATCAAATCCAATTATAAACTTCAATTCAATGTCCCCAATATCAATTTAGACCAAATCGAATCCCAATTTGATAATAATTTGGATCCAATTCCAATTTGAAGCTTAAAGCCCAATTTTGGCCCATAACCTAAACTTAGCCCAAACTAGCCCAACTCAACTCCAATTAACCCCAAATCTGTTCCTAAACCTTCCTAATATCCCTACAAATAAAACACTAACAAGATTTGCCCAAAATTTGTACCCAAACTCCACCCAAACCTAATCCAAAACAAAAATCCCCAATTTTGGCCTAAACCCACCATGAACCCAAATGGGCCCAAATCCCAAAATCAAAGCCCAACCAAAGTTGAAAACTCTTTGTAACACTACCATAAACATTTCTCAACATTAATTTTGCATCAAATCTAACATTGGCCCAACCTTAGCCCAAGTTAGCCCAATTTGACCCACTTTGCCCCCTTTACCAAAAAGTCCCAATTCAAACCCAATTCAACTCCAAATCACCTCAAATTTGTTTCAAGTCAGTCATGACACATCCCTAAACTAAACCCAACATTTGTTTGGACCAATCCTCCAAAAAAATTTCATCCACCAATTTGTTTTCAAACCTAAAAGTCCACATTCTTAAACCATTTTAAAAGCCCATTTTCACCAAATCTAAAAGGCCCAAAGTCAATCCAAAGCCTACATGACACTTTCACCTCATCATCCCTTTGATTTGAATCACTGCCTAAGTTTCAAATTCATCATTAAACTTTTCTAAACTAAGCCACATGCCAATTTCCCCTAAATTCATCAAAAATGTCGAAACCCGTTTTCATGAAACAAGCCAACCTTTTCCAAGCCAAGTGCAAGCCAAATGTGAGCCATTTACAAGTCATATGAAGCCATGAGAGTTTTGACACCTCACCTAGTCATTTATGGAAACAAGTGGGGAGCCTTTCCTAAGCCTTCATTAAGCTCTTTTAACCCCATTTATGCTACACTCTAAACCAAGTTTAGCCACATCACCTTGGATGTGGACTTCACCACCCCTTCCTAGCTGACCCAAATGATTCTCCCTCAGCCCAAAGTCAAGCCTTGAGGAGGTGCACCTAGCCTAAACCATGACTTGACCCATTTAAACCCAAAAGAGACACTTCCCCCATTCCATTTGAATCAATCCCTTTATACATGGCATCAACCAATTGAACTCACAAACATCAAGCCTTGACCTCCCTGACCCTGAGGGTGACCTGACCCTGGCGGGACCACCACCCCAGTCGCTAGAAACCACTAAGCAGAGAAGGCTAATTTGATTTAAAAATCCAAATTGAATTGGTTGAGCTGTCCCAACCTAATTGACCACCATTGCTCTTCATCTCCTCCCCTAGGCAGCTGATCCCAGCCATCAATTGCCCTTGGGAAGCCCTGGCCATGGCTATTTAAACCAGCTGCCCCCTCTCAGCCAAAAGGTTGGCTGAAATCAACTTTCACAGAATTCCTCCAAACTCCTCACAGAGCTTCCCCTAGCGAGAGCAATCCATCCCAACTTGTTCTCCTGCCCTAAATCCCGGTGATTGAGCTCGATTTTGGAGCTCGATTCTCGAGCCGAACGGGACATCTCTCGAACCTCCACCAAACTCAAATTAAACTCACCCACACCTGCACAGGACTAAGAGAAGGAGTTCCCCAGTGGAAGACCCACACCAGGCCAGCCATTCTCTCTATCGGTCAAGCCTTGAAATCAGGCTTGGTGGAAGTCGCACCTAGACAATTAGACAGGGCCAGAGGCTTCATCCCTAGGCTCTTCCTGCTCCAACGAACGTGCCTAGCACATTTAGTTGAGGCCTTACCTCATGAACTAAGGTATGGACACTCCTCCTCGCCAAGAGCTTACAGCGATTCTTAACTTCGTTTGAGTTGATTTCAATGCATGTAAACCGTATGGATGTGTTCGTAACTTCAAGACGAATCCATAGAGTATAAGAACACAAAAATCCATTAAGAAATGAGAGAGATCTTAGGGTTTTAGTGTGGACGGTCACGGGTGCAC
This sequence comes from Papilionanthe hookeriana x Papilionanthe teres, assembly GCA_022702705.1. Taxonomy (NCBI): domain Eukaryota; kingdom Viridiplantae; phylum Streptophyta; class Magnoliopsida; order Asparagales; family Orchidaceae; genus Papilionanthe; species Papilionanthe hookeriana x Papilionanthe teres. Next base: position 40,162,942 of record CM040436.1, on the reverse strand, counting down.
ACCAGTCGTAGACGATGATCAGGAGTCATCCGATCGCGTGTATATCAAGTGGACGATCCAGATTGCGCCAGATCGAAGGATGGAGCAAGACCGCGGGCTGCGTGGCATCCGAGTCAGATGGCAGTGTCGAATAAGAGCGCGCCGCCTGGGCTTTCGGATCCGCCGAGGTTGAGTCAGCGCTGTGCTGGATAAATAGATAAATAGGTATTTTCTAATTTATTTAAATACCCAGAAATTGAAAAATCCATATCTTTGTGTAGAAAAATCATAAAAATAAATTAAAAATAGCTTCTTGCTCAGTGAACAGAGGAGAATAATGTGGAAAAAGAATTGAGTTAATTTGATAAGTATTTTATTTTTAATTAATTATTGACTCATTTCAGTATTTTAATTCTCCATTTGCATAGACAATTCACCATGGCATGAGACCATAGGGTTTTTAAAGCCTCTGATCTTGGGAATATTCCCTGAATTTTTCAATGTTAGAGGTTATCTCTATGGCAAGTTATGGATTTTTCAAGTTTATGTCATTGTTTTTAGTATTTTAATTCCATTTATTAGCATATTGCTTAGAAAATTCTAGGAAAATTTGTGGAAGTTTCTTAGGACCAGAGGACCCTAAGAAAATTATGGTTTGAGTTAATTCATTAAGAATAACCCTAATTGGCCTAATTACTCAAAACTGAACTTAATTAATTAGGGTTAACCACACATCAAAAGAACTTGAAAACAATTCTCTACTGATCTTTAGGATTAGAAGGACCTCACATAAAAATTTGAAATCAATTGGAAATGTTTAACCCTACTAAATCGATTAATTAAGTTACATGAGTTAAATTAAACTTTGAAAATTCATAACTCCAAAAATGCATTTTAAAAATTCACCAAATTAGCTTTGGGACTTCTCTGGTATCATAGGAGTCTAAGAAAATTAAAATTGGATTTTTTTTAAATCTTCATTTTTCACCTTATTTTAATATTTTAAAAATTAAAAAATAATAAAAATCACAAAAATATTAAAAATCATAACAATGTCATATTTTAACTCCTAATCACTTAGAAACAAACTAAATATTTTTCCCAAGTCTTTTGATAAGATATTGAATTTTAAATGCTTAAGGTAATTTTTAATATTAAAAAATAGATTTTTCAACCTTTTCACTAAATTAATTCTAATAAATCAAAGAAAAATAAAAAAATTGTAAAATTTGTTTCTCTAGACTCTTTAAGTCAGAGAGATTTATGAAAAATATAAAACTTAATTTTCAACTTTAATTTTATTTTATAATTGATTAATACTCCAAAACTCAAAATAATTATAATAAATAAAATATAATTCAAAAAATCACCAAAATTGGTCCAAGTGGTCATCTGGTCATTAAGAACATCTCATAATTTTCTTAAGGACACAAACCTTACCTTGGCCATGTTGTTGAATTTCCATGGAAAATCCCTATTTTCTATTAAAATAAATATATAAATTAAATTAAAAACAGAAAAATCATATTTTCTCCTATAATGTCTTAATTGATATATGAGTGAAGTGACATAAAAATTTCAAGCTCATGTGAGCTCAATTTGATGAGTTATAAAATAATTAAGCTTAAAAGGGTATATTAATAATTAAAAATTTTAACCCCTAATTAAAACTTTAGGTTTAATCGAAATGGTGTGGGGGGATAAAATATTTGATTTTAATTCTTTCTTAGATGATTGAAACTTTGGAAAATAAAAGGGTAGGAACTCATTGATCACTTTTAATAAACCAAAAAAATGAAACCTTAATTAATTAAATAAGTTGAATTTTGTAAGAATAGATTAAAAATTTGGATTATTAAGATTAGGGTTTGATTTAAGAAGATATCAATTCTTTAATTTAAAATTCAATAATATTTAACTCTTAATTAAACTTAAGATGGTAATTAAAAGAAAATAACCTTAATTAAATTTGAAACATTAAATAACTTGATAATTAAATTGAAATAAATTTAAAACATTTTAAAAAAATTATTACTAATTTTTAAAAAATCACTTGAAAGCAAATTTAAAACAAACTTGGAACATCAAAATCAATTTGAAAAAAAATATAATTCTTAATTAAAAAAAATCAAACCAATTAAAAGTTAATCAAGAATATTACAATTAAATTAAATTAAATCATTAAAGTCTAAATTAAATAATTTAAACTCCTCTTTCAATTCAAATAGTTTAAAACACTTAAGAATAAAACAACTTGAACACTATTCCAAACTTAAATTTATTAAAATTTTATAACTAAATTAGATCACCTTAAAACATTAATCCTAATTTTAAATCATTGAAATTTTTAATAAATTAATTTGCCCCTAAAGACTTTTATCATTATAACTCTTAAATGGGGCATCAAGTGAGATGTAACTTCATTCATGGGATAATCAAATGTACTAAGTTCACTGAGCAAGAGTTAAAACTTGACTAAAAATTTCTGGATGATTGATTCATCTCTACAATAAAAATTCATTTAGACTCAAAATAATCTCATAAGTATTGAAAAGATGTTTAGAATCTGTTCTAAGCACTTCCTCAATACAATGTGTTTTAAGAAGAATAATTGAACTTAATTGTTCTTTGATGAAGAAAATCATCCGCAAAATATAAAGAACATAGACGTCATAGGAACTGACTAGCAGTAGGATTAGGATCTTGGTAGACAACCAATATCTTTCCCTTAGCTTTACCTAGGTACTTGTTGCAAATATTTAAATGTTCTAACATTTGTTTAAGTGTAGCTTGGAATGACGAGAAGACCCACCAGGTACGCTTTTACTTTATTGCAATTTACTTTATCACAACTTATTTACCTGTACTGTGCTTTACTTTTCTTGCATGATAAACATGATTGTTGCATGAAAACTGAAACCTCTAGGATAGCCACGAAACTAAAACCAAAACTAAATTAAAAGTCACACAAGATAAAATTCACCACCACAACATCTAAAATATAAAATAACTAAATATTTAATCATAAACAAAACAACAAAACCACAACTTTAACTAAATTAAAACGTCTCGTTGAATGATTGGGAATACCTCGGATGATATAACCCACGTGTTGCTAACGGGATTTCCCAAGGTCTAAATGAAAGTGTGGAACTCATTCAGTTGAGTTTAGTAAATGCATCTGTACTAAGTGAATTCGAAGAAAATAACGGTGTCGGGATGACGGAACTGTGGGATCTTAATCGGTTCTGTTTAATCAACTTTAAGACTTGTTTTAATTAAAACATTAAAAATATTTGGACTTTAATATTTCTCTAAACCAAAACACTTCTCTCATTTCCTGATTGCACCTTCTAAAACTAAACCTCTGCAATAACAAGGAGCTTGGAGCACAGTGGACAACACGACCATCGTTATCAGCAAAACCTTTCTTATTTTAAATACCAAGCCATAGGATTTTGAGGTAGTTTGCCTAGTGCAACATAAATCTTCAACATTTTCGTTAGGCATTTGCATAATCATATTATGCACATTAAGCCCTAACACGTCTTAGGATTCTGAGGTGGTTGTTTGGTACGACATAAACCCTCACATCTTCGAGGCTCTTTGTATGATTGTATCATACAAGCATAAGTCCTAATTAATTAAAATTGGCAGGATTGAAACATTAAATAAACTCCCAAATTGAAGCCAAACAATAGGAGAGTTTGGGAAGTTTCCAAGATTCTTCTTGGATCCCCAGCTTCTCCTATTTCTCTTCCTTTGGACTACTAAAATAATTGTTCCAAATTTGATCCATTCCCAATTGAAATTTCCAAAATTCAATTCTTTGGAAACCTTAAACTTTGAAATTCTTGAAAGCAAAACCACTGATCATTATCGAGATTTTTCTTAAGTGATTCCCGTCATTTAAGATGTAATTAACTATAGGGGAACTTTAAGAACCCAGGTAATATAAACCCTGCTTAATTCCTTTATATTAAGCAGGGGAACTTTTCGGCTTATAAAATTGGTTCGCAGACCAAACGGATGTCACAAATCTTCTAGTTTATTTAATCGAGCCCCATCATTAAGCAGTTTGTCTATTCATCGGGATAGATACATGGTTTGTGGTGTGGTGCTCGTTTATATAAACTATTCAGGATGTGAGATCAGTTTGATTTCATATCTTAAAATTTTCAAACTTAAAATTATTTTCAAAAATCTAATGCTACTTTCTAAATTATATGTATATTTAAATAAAATTTAAAATTCGCTGACAACTTCTGTAGGTGACCCCCTTTTCAAAACACATAACCCAAAAAAATATGCCGACATAGAACTAAAACATATGTTAGAATCAAATGTCGCCTTCTCTCTCGAGCGTTTTGACATTAAAGCCATCTCTAAAAATTCAAACAAAATCACCATAAATTCCAAAATCAAACTAAACCTGCTAATTTAACTTCCCAAGGTAATTTCCACTAAATCCAAGCAATTTCTCATGCTCTTCCTCAAATTTTCACCATGAGTAGTGATTTTTCAGATTGTTCAATGATGTACTTAAGACATGGTGAAAATAAAAAATTTTTGCTTAGGAGAAGTGTTCATACCTTAAGGAACTCAAATCTAACAAATTTCAGCGAAATCCTCTCTTAAATGATCCTATTTAGTGATGCCCTAGGCACTTTTTTTGTGAAATCTAGAGGTTGAAGTAACCATTTTGGGTTTTTAATTGCAGAAAACCGATTGTCACGAACGACACCTATGCACGGAGCATACGATGTATAGCCAAGCGCCGACGGTTTGGCGCTTAGCCGCCAATGCCCAAATTTTGACAATTAATTTTAATGACACAAAATCACTTATTTAATCTCCCTTAATCACTTATAATACCTATTTCTCCCCATAAACTCTTATAATAATCCAAAATCACACTAAAATCTCCTTCGATTCCAAACAAATTTCACACAAACACAAACTTATATTTCAATAATAACAAACTATACTTAATACAAACAAAAAATTTCTATCCAAACATTTTGGATGAGATTCCCCAATACATGAGTTCATAACACATTTCATAAACACAAAATCACATCATTAAGATGTAATAAACATCAATTTAAAGTGCAATAAAACAAAAACATGAATCACAAACACAAAACACTTTAACACAGAAAATCAAATTACAAGACTACGCTTAATTTAATTCCGATCTCCTGTAGGATAAATATATCCAGAACCACAATTTGTTTCATTTGAATCATCTGAAATATAAATCTGATAAAACAAGCGATGATTAAAAACTCTTACATCTTCTTCTTCTAACCATTTGTTCTTCAGATACATCACTCTATTTGCTTCTTCCACATGACTTGTATGACTGAATTGCATTTTTAGTTGTCATCCAATATGCACTAAATGAGCATTAGTTTCATTTACCATTGCTTTAATTGATTCTACATTGGCTTCAATCTTTACAATCCTTTCTGCAATTCCTTGAATACTAACTGGTAGGAATCCGTTGAATAACTCTTGTGCACTTTCACTAATAAACTTCTTCTTGTTGGCTTCCCCCTTTTGCTCTCCCAAGTTGAAAATTTTGATCTCAAAATACTCTTCTTTAGACATAGGAATGAAAATAAGAACTGGGCAAGTATTTCTCTAATTTAAGGCCTTTTTATAGACTTGGAAGGCATAAAACTGACCTTAGACGTGTTAAAACTCCCAAATAACTTTCAAATATACTTCCCCATGACTTAGGCATCTAGAAACCATTTTTTCATGTTTTTTGTAACTTCGGTGTCTAAGCGTCAATTTGCGGCGCATAGCTGCCAGTGCTCAATTTAGCACAGGTATACTAAACATCTAAATCTTCATTCTAACCTCTTTAAGTCTTCAAATAAGGTCCAAATAACACAAATATAGCATATAAACTTCAAAATACTACCACATAATTATAAAAACATACCAAACAAAGCGCACATAGCATACATAAAGAAAAGAACACCGATAACTATGGGTAGCCTCCCACAAAATGCTTGGTTTATCGTCTTCAGCCTAACATACCTAGAGCTTATTCTGAGTGACCCAACATCAGATTATTATTAGGTTTAAGTTGATCGACTGAAAAATATGGTTTAAGTCTATGACAATTAACTTTATATATTTTTCCAGTCTTAGGATCTTGAATATCCACAATTCCATAGGAATAAACTTTCATCACAATATATGGGTTCGTCCATCTGGAATTAAGTTTTCCACCAAATATTTTTAATTTAGCATTATACAGCAAAAGTTTTTGTCTTGGATCAAGATTTTTAGTAAGAATCTTTCGATCATGCCACAACTTCATTTTTTCTTTATAAATCTTAGTATTTTTATAAGATTCATTCCTTATCTATTCAAGCTCATTTAATTGCAATAATCTCTTTTCTCTAGCATCTTTCAAATTATAATTGAGCTTTATAATAACCCAATATGCTTTATGCTTAAGTTCAACTGGTAAATGACAAGATTTTCCAACAATTAGCCTATATGGGGAGATTCCTATAGGAGTTCTGTAAGCAGTCCTATAGGCCTACAAAGCATAATCCAGTTTAATTGACCAATCATTTCTATTTGGATTAACAGTCTTTTCCAATATTATTTTAATTTCATGATTGGATAATTCAACCAAACCACTTATCTTCGGATGATAAGCTGTAGCAATGTGATGGTTAATATGATTTTTCTTTGTTAATATTTCCATAATCGCATTCCTAAAATGACTCCCCCATCAGTTATGATTACTCTTGTTATTTCAAATATGTAAAATATATTATTTTTTAAAAACTCTTCAACACTTTGAGCATCACATCGAGGTAAAGCAAAAACTTCTATACATATTGATACATAGTTTAATGTTATCAAAATGTATGTCTTTCCGAAAGATGGTATAAATGGTTCCATGAAATCTAATCCACAAACATCAATTATGTCAACTTCTAACTTAAAATTGAGGGGCATCTCATTCTTTCTAGAAATATTGCCTACACGTTGACATCTATCACAATTTTTAATATAAGTATTAACATCCTTAAAAATTGTAGGCCAATAAAATCCAAATTGTAAGATTTTATATGCATTTTTATCAACTCTAAAATGTCCCTCATAATCATAATTATGTCATTTTTTCAATAATTTCATAAGTTTCTTCTAATGCACACATCTTCAAATGATTAGATCCTTTCCTTCTTTATATAAAAATGGGTCAACCCAAAAATAAGTCTTAGCTTCAGATACAAGGTTCTTCCTCTCCTGGTATGTCAAACCATAGGGTAAAAATCACTAACAATAAAGTTTAAAATGTCGACATACCACGGAACACGCCACTCATTAACAATGAACATTTTTCATCAGGAAAATTTTCATTATTTTCTTCAGCAACACACAAAGATTTTTCAGTTTCAAGCCTCAACATATGATAAACAATTTGATTATCAGCACCCTTCCTATCTACTATCTCAAAATCAAATTCTTGCAACAGAAAAATCCATCATATCAATCTTGATTTTGCATCATTCTTTTTCATTAAATATTTAATAGAAGAATGATCAGTATGCACCACACATTTAGTTCCAATTAAGTATGGTTTGAATTTATCAAAAGGAAATACTATAGCTAATAACTCTTTCTCAGTAGTGGTATAATTAGCTTGAGCTTCATTAAGAGTTTTACTAGAATAGTAAATTACTTTGAAAATCTTATCATATTTCTAACCTAAAACAACTCCAATAGCATAAAAACTAGCACCACACATTAATTAAAAAGGTTTTTCCCAGTTTGGTGAGACTATAACAGGTGTAGTGATTAATTTTTCTTTCAATGTTTCAAAATCTTTTAGGCATTCATCATCAAAATAAAAAATTACATCTTTTTCCAATAAACGACATAAAGGTTTCAAATTTTTTGAAAAGTCTTTAATATAACGCCTGTAGAATTCAACATGTCCTAAAAAACTTCTAATTCCCCTTACATTAGTTGGGCAAGGTAAATTAGAGATCACTTGAATTTTTGCAGGATCTACCTCCATACCATTTTCTGATATACGATGTCCTAAAACTATTCCTCCTACTACCATAAATTGACATTTTTCCCAGTTAAGGACCAAATTAGTTTCTTCACAGCATTTTAGAACTTTAGACAGATGTTCTAAACATTATTCAAATGAAATTCCAAACACTGAAAATTCATCCATAAAAACTTCAATTCCTTTTTCAATTAAATCACAGAAAATTGCCATCATACATCTCTGAAATGTAGCAAGGGCATTACATAAACCGAAGGGCATTCTTCTAAAAGCAAATGTACCATAAGGACTAGTAAATGTTGTTTTCTCTTGATCCTTAAGAGCAATCTGTATTTGGTGGTAACCAGTATATCCATCCAGAAAATAAAAATATTTATGCCTAGCTAGTCTATCCAACATCAGATCTTAAAAAGTAAATGGAAAATGGTATTTCCTTGTAACAAGCTTTAATTTTCTATAATCAATACATATTATCCATCCTATAACTTGTCTTGTTGGTATAATCTCATTCTTTTCATTAATAGTCACAGAAACTTCTCCATTCTTAGGAACACAGTGAATATGACTAACCCATGCTCTATCTGAAATAGGGTAGATAATTCCAACATTCAACCACTTTAAAATTTCTTTTTTAACAACTTGATTCATAATAGGGTTTAATCTCCTTTGAGGATCATCCCAAGGTTTACAGTTATCCTCCATAAAGATTCTTTGCATACAAATTGAAGGACTGATTCCTTTGATATCAGCTATTGTCCATCCAAAGGATTTCTTATATTTCTTTAAAATATCAAGAAAACTCTCTTCTTCTTTCTCAGTCAACTGAGAGGTAATTATAACTGGCAAAGTTGAGGAATCATCTAAAAATGCATACTTTAAATGGTTAGGAAGCAACTTTAAATCAAGATCAAGAGGTTTTTCAATTGATGGACCTAAAGATTCATCTTTTTCAGTCATGTCCAACAATTCAAAACTTTCTTAAAAATAATTAAAATCTTCCTCATGAAAAGATTCAGAATGTTGTAACTCCTTTTCTTGCTCATGTTCCGCTTCTTCACTTTCAGATTTTTCTTCATAAGTTGATTTAAAATGACATTCACTCAAATATCTGATAACATCCATCCTGTAACATTCATCATCTTTACCTCCTGTAGAATATTTCATTGATTTTGAAATATTGAATGTAATTAATTCCCCTTTTTGCACATTTATCATAGCTCTGTCGGTGGCTAGGAAAGGTCTCCCTAAAATTATGGGTATCTCTTTATCTCCTTCCATATCTAGCACAATGAAATTAACAAGAATGATAAATTGATCCACTTTCACCTAAACATCCTCTATAACTTCTTTAGGATATGTGATCGAATGATCTGCTAATTGCAGAGATACAGTAGTAGGGGTTATTTCTCCTAATCCCAGTCTTTTGAATATTAATAATGACATAAGGTTAATGCTTGTACCCAAATCACATAAATATTTTCCATAAAACATGTCTCTGATCGCACATGGAATTGTGAAACTACCAGGATCTTTAAGCTTTTTAGGATGCTTTTTCTGAATTATTGCACTGCACTCTTCGTTAAGTGCAACAATTTTATTATCTTTAAACTTCCTTTTTCTGTTGAGAATATCCTTCATAAATTTCATATAGCTTGGCATTTTTTCTAAGGCTTCAACAAATGGAATGTTGATTGTAAGCTTCTTAAATATCTCCAAGAACTTTGAAAATTGCTTATCCAACTTTTGTTGACGAAGTCTCAGAGGAAATGGAGGTGGTGGCTTTTCTAAATCAATCTTAGGTGAAGAAATAGGTCTTTCCAAACCTTTTGGAGCATCCGCTTTTGGTTTTTCAATCTCTTCTTTCTCTACTTCAATCTCTTTTTGAATTTCTTTTACAAGCTCTTTATTCTTATCTCTTAGATTTACTTCAGTATTACTAGGAAGCGTTCCTTGGGATCTATTACTTAATGAATTGGCAATTTATCCCAGTTAATTCTCAATATTTCTAATTGTAGCTCCTTGGCTTTGCAATTAATTTCCCATATGTAACACCACTTCTTCAATAGATAACTTCTTCTCCTTAAATTGTGAAGTATTCTTAAATCTTGGAGTATAGGTTGGTCTATAATTATTATTCCCTTGATTGTTCCAGTTTTCCAATGGGTTTACTTGGTTGTTCCCCTACTACAACCCTGATTATTGCTATTCTATTTAGAGTTTGGATGGTTCTTTCAACCTGGGTTATAATAATTGGAATATAAGTTATTAGGCTTACTTATAACATTTAAAGTTTTTGGTGAAGTTTGAGAATCAACCATCTGGCCAAATGAATTTTCTTCAACAATGGAAATTTGCTGAGAAAAATTCATTCCAAATTGGTCTTTCTTGAAATTGCAACAACTTGATTTGCTAGCATTGCAAAAGCATAATTATCATGAATATTGGCTACCTTTTTAGGATTTAACCTTTTAGAAGGCCATTGAAAATTATTAGTAGCCATTTATTCAATTAAAGCATAAGCTGTTTAGACATTAATGAACCACCAGGAGCGGCATCGATAATAGATCTTGAAGATCCAACTAATCCATTATAAAAAGTCTAAATTATTAACCAATCTGGTATCAAATGATGTGGACACTTTCTTATGAGATCTTTAAATTATTCCCATGCTTCATATATAGATTCACCTTTAAACTGACAAAATGATGTGATATCATTTCTAAGTTTTGCAGCCTTTGATGGTGGAAAATATTTAACGAGAAATTTTTGTGCTAAATTACTCCAAGTTCTGATAGATCCAGGTGCTAATGAAACAATTATCCCTCAGTGAGAAAGAAAAAGTCTAAGTCTAATAACGTCATTAGAAACACAGTCATATTTAAAAGTAACACACAATTCTATAAAATTAGCAAGATGTAAATAAGGATCTTCAATTGGTCTCCCCCAAACCGAATATTAGTTACAATTTAGATAATAACAGGTTTAAGTTCAAATGAATTAGCATATACAGCAAGGTATTGAATACTACCATGAAGTTCCTCCACTGTAGGGTTATAATAATCCCTTAAAGGTCTAAATTCTTGATAAATGTTAACATTTTAATTTTTCTGATTCTCCATTTCTTGAATATTTTTATCTTTTTTCAGTATTTTTAATTTTTTTATTTTTCTAATAGTTCTCTCTAATTCAAAATCGTAAGGCACAAGTCCTTAAATACCTAAACTACGCATACAAAAATAAAATAAGATAAAGTAAAACACACTAACAAAAGAAAAGAAAAGTAAAAGTTTTAATTTTTTTTTAATTTTCTTTATATGAAATTTTAATTAATTTCCACAGAAATGGCACCAAAAACTTGATCCCTGAATTATTTATTCTTACGTTCTTCACTTTATATTTCTTTTCAAAGATATTATCTCTTTCTTTGCAACGACGCCAAAAACTTGATTCCGAAGCAAATAAGAAATATATTTTAATTATTTTATAATATGAGATTCTACGCAAGTATACATATTATTTATCAAGTAATATAGGACTTTTTTATTAAGCACCGAGATATCGAACCCACAGGGAAATGTCTAAAAATATAAAGAAATAAGAAAATTAGCTTTTTACTTTTTAATTTAATTTTTTAAAGTATTTTTTAAAATATATAATTTAAATATTATTTTTTATGTTTTTTGAATGAAAGGTAAGCAAGCAACTAAAATTAACAAGACTACTAAATGATATGTAAGCAATGAGAATAAAATATATTTTTCCTCTTTTAATGAATCAGTAATAATTATGGAATTTTGTTGTGGAATTATTTAAATGTGTTGTGCTAAATAGAAGCAATTATATTCTTTACCCTTACTTAGTTCTATAAAGAAAATTGGTTAATTTGAAGCTTTGAAATTTTGTTAATGGGTTAGGCAGGGAAGATACCAGCTCTCACTCTAGAGTTTCCTCTATTCCCTCCTCCTGGGGGCTAACATTTCATAACAAAAATTTTCACCTCAACCAAATTAAGGGGCTTTAGCCTTTCACTCTAAAGTCCTCTAATTTTATTCCTTATTAAAAACATATCTCCCTATTTATTTGCATTCAATTATATGAACTACAATTCTCATCCATACAATTGCATGTGATTCTTTCCAATTGTTGATTGAGACAATACTGCATTAAATCTAACATAATCTCACAACAAATTTTAACATCTTAATTAGCTAAATCAAGAAGTAAATTAAGTGCAAGGAAATAAATCATCACAACTTCTTCCAACATTAAACTTATATACTTCACACAACATCCTTCCATAATTTAATTACTTCCATCATTTAAAAGGAAAAAGATAAAGAAAACTACTCAGAACTCATGGAGAAAACACAAACATAACTTAATTTGAAAGTATAAATAACAGTGAAAACACAATAAGTTTTACTTAAAAATCAAATGTAAAAAAAAAGATAAACACTTATCTGAAAATCCTCTCCACAAGACTCTAGAAATTCCTCTGAAATTTTGCTTTCCACTAAAATATTCCACAGAGGTTGGTGCCCAACTCTGTTGACTCCAATACAAACTAGATAAATGGATGAAATAAAATTGGTGAGAAGTAGGCTTCACACCAACCCCTTTCTCCTTTAAAACTTCTTAAAATAAAAATACTTTACTAACTAACTCTAAACAGTAAAAAGAAGACTCTCAAAAGACTTAGAAGGACTGAAAGAAGACTCTAAACAGATTCCATGTCTTCATTTTAATAATTCTCTTAAAGGTGCTTTGGTGCCTCTTCAAATCATGTCCAGATTCAATGTATCCATCAAAGAATGCATCTCTTCATTCAAATCTACCTCGCAAAGTAAGTTAGGGATGTTACCACCAAAAGTTGCTTCAAGCACCCCTTGAAAATGGTGCCAAATTTGATTTGATTTGTGTTTTTAAACTGCCGCGCCTATGTGCCAGCTATGCGACGCTTAGCCGCCACATAGTAAATTTTCACATAGCCCATTTTTGCACTCAATTTGATCCTCTTTTGCTCCTTCTTATCATAATCAATCATTTCTATCATATCTGCAAGAAAAACACAAAAATACCTTCAACTAAAGTGAAATATCATCAACAATAGGTATAAAAATGTCCACAAAAGTACTATATTTTTTAGGTGTATCAAAACCTACTTTGAGCGCCGACGGCACCACCTTGTAGAGAATGGAAGCCGGCAGCGCCGCAGTTACTAAATGTGATTTTTTTGTTTAAAAATTTATTTTTGGCGGGTTTCTTCCCCAAATAACTCCCTAAAATCGATTTTTAAAGCCTTTTTGACAGAATAACGTCCATAGATTCACTAATTGACAAATCCCATGGCTTCCAATTCCAAAATTTCTCCAAGAAATGAAATTTTTAATAAAAGAAAGTTCATCAGTTTTGAAGAGTAGAAACTTTATGACAAAGGACTTGTGAAGAAGAGACTAATCAATGAAAGAGACTTTGTTAATCGAGGATTGAGTAATCCAAGTATTGCATTGGAACAGGCGATTTTGCTAAGGTGTTGGAAAGTACTTTGCTACACTACTGCTGCGGTAATCATTATTGTGGTGATTATGCAAATCTTTATGGAATCAAGCAAGGAGTCATCTATGTTCATGGCAAGTGGGTACTAGTTCTTCTAGGATAAATGATTTATTAATGATTTAAATTGTTCGAATTTGCTACTACACAAATTTTGTCCCTACAAAAGAAATCATGGATGAAGTCTATCGATACTTAACTGATGAAAATGAAAGTTGGGAAATAAGGGATGACGGCCATGTATGTTTTTCTTCTATGCTCTTGAGTCCTATCTAAAAGTAATGGCATTTCTGCATTACATCCTACTATGTAAATTAGTAAAGTTACAAAGGAGAGTGTCATTCTGAATTACTGCATTCAAATGGCAAAACCTAATGATGTGGTCTCTATAATTGTGAAATTTATTTTGGTCTTGATTGTGCATGGATCAACTTATGGGTTGGAACATCCTTCTACCATATCCCTGCTTTGCGGTCAATTTTAAGTGCCATATGAATATTGGGAAAATGTGCTTTTGCCTTGGATGCCCATGGACCCAACAGATTACTGTAACTGCATTTGATATGGAGAAGAAGGTGATATGAACATTCTTATGGATCAACCATCTCAGAATTCAACACCTTTGACCCTACATTCCTGATAGTCCATAAGTTGTTCTAAAAAGGATCAAGAAACTAGAAAAAAGATTTTCAAAATGTTATGAATGCAATTAATAACATTAGTGAATTATTTGATCATCTTGATTGAAGAATGAAGGAGCATTTTGATCACACTGGATGAATTCAAGAAGGTATGATACATATGTTTAAGAAGAATGCTTGGATCGAAGAAGATTCGACCGATGAATTTCCATATTGACCTTTTTAGAACCCTTATGTGCATCACCAAATCATGAGAGACATTCGAGATGATGGTAGTACTGATGTTGATGAGTAATATTGACTCTGAAGATTGGATTTTTAGTATTTACACTTACATGTGCTTGTGTTTGTTATGGATTTGCTTTGTGTTTAAGATGATCTATGCTTTGATTGAGTGTTTTTTGTTTAGTTTTCAGTGTTAGGGTGTTGTTGTTTGATTTAGACGCTGAACTTTTATATTGAGTGGCTTGCATTACTTGTATTGCTGTGGATTGAAAACTTTGCTTGTAACTGTTGGATTTTAAATATATATGTGAAGTTTTGTGTTGTTTTTTAAAATTGTTGTTAGTAGACCATGGAATGATGTAAATTGATGCTTAATAAAGCTAACTAGATGATGGCATGATCAAGAAATGATTGAATTCATGAAAAAATGGAAAATTGGAAATTCTGCTCTGGGCGTCAATGGCACCCGAAGGCAAAATTCCAAATTACACTTAAAACAGTGAAATCTGAGTGTTTAAAACCATTTTTACCTTTTAGTCTTTTTTTACTCCTAGTTGTGGATGAAACTTTCTCAAAGGATTTCTTAAACTCGGATTTGAGGTGATTTTAAGAGGAAAGAAACTTGGATCTCATCTTCTCTTGGTAAAAGCTTCACTTTAAACTTGAAATTATTGATTTTCACCATAGATTATTCTTACATTTTGGAAATCCAAATTTTTGTAATAACTTGATGTTCTTTTTTTGTATTTCAATATATTTTCTCTTAGACAATAGAATACAAACACATCTAATGCACAAGTAATACAGGGCTATATTGGAGTCCTAGTAATTGATCCCATGAGGACGGTGTTAATTTATGACAACATAACTGGAACACAATGTATAAACTTTATAAAACTTACAGGCGAAAAGCAAAAGTTCATAATAATTGAATATGCTAATTAAACTAAATTTTGAACAAATTTCTATAATTTAAAGTAAATTTAGTGATTCTAAATAAAGCTTTACTATTTTTAATAATAAAATATTCAAATTTTGAGAAAGCATCCTTCCCCTAGCAATGAGTTTATGGTTAGTGAAAGAGTTAGATTGTTGGAAATTGTATTGTGCCAAATAGGAGCATTTCTACTCTTTACCTTCTGCGGAGTACATAAAGAACATTCGGTAATCCTATGTTTGGTCCCTAAAATTGTGGTTAGGCTGAGAGGATACTGGCTCCCACTCCGGAGCTCCTACCTCTCCCTCCCTTAAGGGATAAGTCTCGCTTTAGTTTTCAAACACGAGGACCTAATTGGAGATTTTAATCTGTCACCCTTCAAATCTCCAATTCTATGCCCAACAAAGTATATTTTTTTCTATTTATTTGCACTCAATCCTATGGACTACATTATCATCCACAAAATTGAATGTGATCTGCACATTGTTGTAGAACTCAAAACCTTTATGATCTTATATTTCATAATGAATTCTATAATTTCAATTGCTATATCAAAAAGTAAATGAAGAGCAAAGTGTAAAATCATCACAAGTATTTAAAATTAAAAAGCACATCCAATCTATCTCTTCATTTCACCATATCTCATTACAAGGAGAAAGACAAAGAAATCTATTCAAAATTCATAAGGAAGATACAATAAAGCGTGGATTTTATATATAAAAGGTTCATACAAACATAACATATTTGTAACTCCTCCCCAAAGCAAATCACTTGAAGTTCCTTTGATTCTCTTTCTCTTCTTACAACAACACTCAAAACTCACTCCAAACAAGAATCCACAAGACTCCACAGACTCTCTACAACGACTCCACTTTTTTTTTCTCACACCCACGCCTACACACTTAAAACTGGTGAACTCCCCCTCTTTTTGGCTGTTTTAGTCTTCTAATATGTTTTAGGGATGAGTATTCCTAAAGATGTCTCAAAAAACCCTTCAAAAAGCATCCAAATACGTTGATTCTACAACAAACTCGTGGGTAACTGTCCTGGGCACCGTCAGCACCAAACTTGGGTTTTGTCGGTGCTTAGCCACAAATTAATTCCTGAATTCTCTGTTAAATGGCACTGTCAGCGCCCAAACCTAGAATTCTAAAAGTCACCTCTTTTGACTCCAAATTTTGTTTTTTTTTTTTTTTTTTTTTGCTTTCTTTTGCTCCAAATGCCTAAAATCAACATATCCACAACATAACATGAAAATGACCCTCCTTTAAAGCGCAATATCACCATTTTTTTGGTGCATAAAGAATCTCCTTTTATTCATGCTTTAGATCATTTAGCGAGAGTTCTAAAATGTTGTGAAAAAATAAATTTAGTCTTCATTGGTAAGATTACCAATTTATTGTCGCAGGAGGAATTGTGCTGAGACATAAAATTTTTGAAAGTGGCTTGAAAGTAGATGCAGAAAAATTCAAGAAATTGCTAAATCACCTCCTCCTACAACAGTGAGAAGTTGGAAGTTCTCTAGGACATGATGAGTTTTACATGCATTTTATTAAAGACCTTTCAAAAATTTTCAAATCTCTGCCATCCTTTGGAAAAAGATGTTATATTTGATTTTAACCTAGAATGCTTAAATGTCTTCATTTTATTAAAGAAAAAATTAATCTCTGCACCTATTATTGTTTCACCTGATTGAGAAAACTTTGAATTAATGTTTGATGTTAATGATTATGCTATTGGGGCTGTGTTAGGGAAAAAATATGATAATGTTTTTAAAGTTATATACTATGTCAGTAAAACTCATAATGAAGCTCTAATTAAGTATACTTCTACCTTGAAGGATTTATTGGAAATATTATATGCGTTTGATAAATTTAGATCCTATCAAATTTGAGCAAAATATATTATGGATACTAATCATTCTGCTATAAGATATTAATGATGAAGAGTGATGAAAAACTAAGATTGCTTAGATGGGTCCTTCTGATGCAGGAATTTGACTTTCAAGTGCTGGATAGGAAAGGATCTGATAATCAAATTGATGATAATTTATCAATGCTTGAACACAAAAATTTTGTTAATTTTGATGATGAGATGAATGAAAAATTTCCCGATGAACAATCATACACTATTTCTGGGTGGTGTGTTTTGTGGTATACTTTGATATTTTACCCTACGGATTAACATACCACCAAAAAAAGAAGTTCATTCACAATGAAAAATTTTACTTAAGAGATGACCCTTATTTATATAGGAAATGTAAATATAATGTTATTCGATGATGTGTACCATTTGAAGAAACCTGTGAAACTATTCAAATATGTCATGAATCTGATTTTACAGGACATTGTAGAGTGGATAAAACTACATTTAAAATTCTACAATCTAGATTTTATTAGCATATTTTATTTAGGGATGTTAATATTTATGTAAAAACATGTGATAAATGTCAGAGAATAGGCAATATTCCTAAAAGGAATGAAATTCTTCAAAATTTTACATTATAAGTGGAATATTTTATGTATGGGGTTTGGAGTTTATGAGACCATTTATACTAACTTTAGGAAATTTGTATATTTTAAATGTTGTGAATTATATCTCTAAATGAATTTAAATGGTTTCTTTACCCCACTTTGATGTTCATAGTGTTGCAAATTTTTTAAAGAAAAATAATTTTACCAGATTTGGGATGCCTAAAGTGAGCATTACATATGGAAGAAGCCATTTTAAGAATAAAAGAATTGAAACATTAATTGAGAAATATAGAATTAAACATAGAATTGCTACAACATATCATCCTCAGACTAGTAGTCTTGCTAAAGTGTCCAATCGTGAAATTGAAAGAATATTAAAAATAACTATAAATCACAATGAAAATATTGGTTTGCTAGACTTGATAATGCATTATAGGCCTATAGGGCTGCTTAGAAAACTAATATAGAAATTTTTTCATATAAGCTCTTATTTGGAGAGAATTGTCACTTGCCAGTTGAACTGGAGCTTAAAGCTCATTAGGCTATTAAAGAATTTAACTATAATTTAAAAGATGCTAAGTAAAAGATGAAGATTTGGCATTATCATAAGATTTTAAGAATAAATTTTGAGATTGGACAAGAAGTTTTTTCATATAATACAAGTTTAAAACTATTTACCGGAAAACTTAAGTCCAAGTGGTTAGGGCAATTTATTGAAATAAAAGTCTATCCATATGGTGGTGTGGATAGTAAAGATAGAAAACTAAAAGAATAATTAAAGTAAATGGATGCAATTTGAAACCTTACATAACAGGCCTATATATGTTGAAATTCTGATGGTGGGTCAACAAGAGTAAACATTGGATATGTCAAGCTGACGATGTTAAACCAAGCGATTTGTAGGGGAAAACCCATGGTTATTTGTGTAGATTGATTTCTTTTGTTTATTTTTGTTATGTTGAATTTATTAAGTTATAATGAGTTCTACTTGATATGAGGAGGCACTAAATGCTAAATTAATGAACAAGATGAGGTTGGGCTGTTTTGATTAAACTTAAGGCAAAGCGGTGCTTATTTGAGCATTGGTGCCTAGGCGCTTATATCTGACACTTAAACGCCAGTTTATAAAAAGCTTGATGCCTAAGCATCAAATCTGGTGCCTACACGCCACAGTTCAGAACAAGGAATAAACCATCATTAACCTACATAAGGTTATCATCTTGACATTTATATCCATTTGTGAGATCGATAAGAGTTCAAGAATCAACTTTTCCTTGAAACCATGGCATCAAGAACATTGGAAAGCAAGAGCAATGGAGTTTTTGATAGAAAGAAATTTATCTACAAAGACAGCCAGGATTACTATAATGGATCATTTGTGTTGAGCAATTTGATTAATGAAAGAGGATTCATTACACCTGATGGGCAAGTAGAAGCGGTAATTGCTCAAAGATATTGGGAACTGTTTTGTTATACTATCACTATTATATTTATCTCTTCTGTGAAGGACCTTGGAGAATGAGGAATGGATCAAATATGAGTTTTTCTGCTTCTAAATTAAGTTCATCCTCAATAGCCTGACACTTTTT
This sequence comes from Papilionanthe hookeriana x Papilionanthe teres, assembly GCA_022702705.1. Classification (NCBI taxonomy): domain Eukaryota; kingdom Viridiplantae; phylum Streptophyta; class Magnoliopsida; order Asparagales; family Orchidaceae; genus Papilionanthe; species Papilionanthe hookeriana x Papilionanthe teres. The sequence goes on along the minus strand of CM040436.1, from coordinate 40,143,491 downwards.
CATTGCTACAAGGTTACTTCCTTCTAAAAACCTTTGAAATGTAACAATGGAGAGTGTTATCTTAAATTATTTCATTCAAACTGGTAAGCCTATTGATTTGGGGGTGTTATATTTTAGATCTATAATTGGCTTTACTTTGAATGGATCCACCATGGGATTTGACCATCCGTCAGTTATATTTTCCCTATAAAGTCAAGCTCATGTTCCATATAAGAATTGGGAAAGGGCACTTCTGCTCTGGAAGCACATGAAACTTTTCATTTTGATGCACAATAACATTGATATTTTAGTAGGCCATGGTGGTAGTTCTTCTTCTCACTCTTCCATAGCATCATCACGACCACAACAAGATAACATCGTAGGTGTTACAGAAAAGATAAGAAAGATAGAGAAGGAAAAGACAATTATTCATACAAAGATTAGCAACATCTCTGATCAATTTTTCCATTCGGACTAGCAAGTGAAGCTTCAATTTCATCATTTTGCAAATTTCCAGGAGGCACAAATAATGATGTATTAAAAGAACAAATTGATCTGAGTTGAGTCTGCAGAAGAATTTTCTCACTGTCCTTTTTATAACTTGTATGTGAACCACCAGTCGATGAATGTGAATTTAGAGGAAGATAGTGTTAATGAGGAAAAGGAGTAGTACTATGTCTTGAAATCTGTTATTTAGGTGTGTTTGATTTAGTGCCAAACTCTGATCTGTACGTGTCTGTGTTTGCATAATATTATGTTAGCATGTTTTTATTTTCTTATCAACTAATGTAGGATTGATGTTTGTTGGTTTCTATTGAACTAACGTATATGTTTGTGTATTTATATTAAGTTTTTGAGTTTGATATTTGGTTTTAGTTAGCTTGAATTATTGTGATTTTTTGTGCTTTAGGAATCTAAAATTTGTGCAAATGAAAGTTACGAGAAGTTCGGATGATGTTAAAATTATCAATATGATGTTGAATCAAGTTATTTAGGGTCCAAAAGCCTTAGGTTTGTTGTTCTTATATTTAGAAAAACAATATTTGGATTATTAGGCACTGTCACCTAGATGTCGAAACCTGGCGCCTAGGAGCCTAAACTTGGTGCCTAAGCGCTAATTACCCGAGAGCAGAGAGGCTAAGAGCCAAAATTGGCATCTAGGCACCGAACGACCTGAAACACTAGTTCAACTCCTTTAAATAACGAAATGACCCGGTTCAATGCCAGTTTTTTGTGCTTGACTCATTCTTTCTTCTAAAGCACATAAACACTTCCCTATGGCTTCTCCTACCTTGCGATTCTTGGTGATTTAAGACCTAAAAACTTCATATTTCTTTTTTTATGAGTAAGATCTACACTTTGCCTAAGAAATTTTCTTCATTCACCATGGACATCATCTACATTGTGAAAATACCAAATAATTTGAAAAATATAGAGAAATTAGTTAAAATCCATGGTGGGAAGCTTGTTTGCTTGGAAAATATTTGTTGGAGCTTTTATAACTCGTATTTTGAATTTCTATGAATTTTTATTAGATTTGAAATGACTCATAAGACAAAAATTGGAATGGGGAAGGAAGTTTTTTTATCAATCAAAACTTGCAAGTCTAAAAGCTCAGGGTTGGTACAACGATTTACTTTTTTCAAAGAATTTTTTTGTAGGAAGAAGCTTTTTTAGAACTGGAATTTCTATAGAAATTTTGATTATAGTGCATCCTTGGGAGATTTTCTGCTATGTCAATGTCGTAGCAGTTAATTCTATTATTTCGAGAGTTTAATGTGAATTTCCCAAATGCGTCTAATGATGAAGTATTTGTTAGAGAGAGGAGGGTAGAGTTTACCTTTGAGCAGATCAATGCCTTATACCAATTTCCTGAAGTTTTGACTGCTAGTATTCTATTTTCAGTCCCACAAAATCTGAGCTTGATGAGATCATTTCATTTTTTACTGATGGAAAGGGAGCATGAAAAGTCAGGAATAACTATAAGGTAAATTTCTCATCCTCTAAGTTGAATGCTTCACCTACGGAATGGCATTACCTTATCTTTTCTCAACTTATTCAAACGGCCTATTTGAGTGAAGTTACTCGAGAGAGAGCCACTTGGAACTATTACATTTAAAAGATGAAACTTATTGATTGGCTATCTCATCTATAAGTTCATTATCAGCTCTTCTACGACAGGTTTTACTGTAGGTTTGGGTTACCCTTCTCGCATCTTTACTATATGTAAACTCACCAGAGTATGTTTTGAAGCTTGGGATGAGTTATTACAGCTACTGAAGCCAATAAACAAGGCTAATTTGGGCTTATAAGGAAATTATGCTACACTTGGTTCTAGAAGCTGATCTTCAAATATTCCTTCTACCTCTACTTCTACACCTTCTATCTCTAGTGTTGCTACTCTTTCTCCTGCTATTGCAAAGAACTTTGTTATCTCTATCAGAAGCATAAGGATGATATTTCTCTTGTGCAGTATTAAATGCAGTAGAATGAAGATCACTGGGAACATTTGGAATTATATTTGAAATTAAAAAGTGATTATGAAGCTATTTTCAATACTTCCCTAGTGAGCTTTCTAAGAGGAGATCAGAGTGTGAATTTTCCTTCATATCCTCATTATCCTATGTTTGAATGTTGCAAGGTTGTGGATGAAAAAGATGATGATGAGTTTGATGATGATGAGGATGATAATGATGATGAGGATGATACTGATTATGAGGAGTAGTTATTCTGAGTCTGGATGCATTTAATTTACCTAGTTGTTGTTCACTTTTAGTTATTTAACTGTACTGGACATTTTATTATTTATGCTTACTGCTGATATGGATTTTGGAAATTTTAGTTCTTATTGCACTACTGTTTACTTTTTGATCTAGATAATATATGGTATTGCCTCTGTGTTAGAGTAGTTCTTTTACTTTGAAATTCTCATGTTATACATTTTGATTTGAGATTTACTACTTCTAAGCACCTGTCTACGATTTTCATGTTTAGAATCATGTGATAGATAATAATTTTGTTAAACTTCTCTTTCTTCATATTTATTTTGTACTAACATGTTTAAAACTATTTAAAAACTTAAGTTTGAGAAAGGGAGAAATATTTTAAAAACTAAGCTTCACTTGTCATCAATAGACTATATTTAAAAAATTTTTAACTTAACCTACGATATGTGGTGTTATATTTAGAGAACTATATTTTTGTTTTTATGAATATTATTGTAGGCTTAAGTAAAACATTTTAGTGATAAAGGGTAATTTTAGAGTTGAAATATTTGGTATAAAGTAATATGGATATGCTTTTACTATTCATAATAGAAAAAATTATACTTTTAAAATATTAATAAACATAGATATACACTTCCAAAAAGCTTGAGACTCTACGAAAAATTATTTTTATACTAATACACGTTATCAAGAAAAGAAATGATAAGTTTTTAACTTTAGGAGGAGAATAGTTAAGTTCAAAATCATTAGAGGTTATCAAAATATTGTAATCCTCACATAAAAGTGTAAGGATTAAAAATATATTGAAAGAAAAGAAAAGAAAAGAAAAGAAAAGGAATAGTAAAAAGAAAAAAATGTAGAGAGAAGCTTGAGGAGATGCTTAACTTGAATCATTTAAAATATGTGGGGTTTACTTGAATCATCTTATAGGAAAAAAAACTTAATTATATCTCTGAGCTTATTATCAATTTCAGAAGTATTAGTTAAATCTTTACTAATACAGTTATCATATAATTCTATTCTTCTAATTCATCTATGATTATTTAGTCTGACGAATTACAATTATTTATGAAATGAATTGAAAATAAGAATTCCTAACTTGATTACTAAATATTATTACACCATATTTGTAGCCTGAGTTATTACAAATTTTTCTAAAGTTTCACTATCACATTTATTAAGAAAAACCAGAGGAATCTTTAAGATATTCCACTTTAAAGGATGATATTTTACATATTTTCGGTTTCATATACAAGAGATAGAATTTTAGAGAAGAAGGAGCAAAAATTGAGCAAAACGGAGCCAAATAGAGTAAGGTAGCACAAAATGAACTGGCACTGAGGCGCCAACTAGTGGCGCCTAAGTGATGCACGCTGTACATGGAAAGAGAGAGCACGGATCTAAGGCGTCAGGATCTGGCGCTTAGGTGTCAGGCAGTTATACAAGCTTCTAAAAGGCTGAGTGCCATAATTGGTTTTCTTCTAAATACATTAAATTTAGACAGAATGTGAAGGAGCATCTAAATTGACTCTTGGAGATTTCAAGTTTTATTTTAATGAGGACTTACGAGGACAAAAGGGTTGTTGTTGTTGAGTGTGGGGGCTTTTGATAGGCTTATGCTTGGAGTTTGTGAGAGTCTTTTGGTGTTTGTATGTGTGTGTGTGTGTCTCTTGCAGTGAAGTTGTAAGGAGAGTTAAAAATTAATCAAAGGAACTTCAAAGTATTTACTTGGAGAGAATTTTAAGATAAGGGCTTTGATTTTTTTTTAGTTCTATTTTACTCTGTAAACTTGAATTTTATTATAAATCATTTTAGGGAGCCACCTTCTTTATTATTTAGTGAGTTTATTTTTAGTTTTTTTTTTAGTGTTAAGTGTGAGATTATTAGTGTTGTTACTGTAGAAGTTTTTCATCATTGCATTGAAGTCAGTAGGAGTCAGCGGATCACTTGAAGGAACATTCCAGATAAGTATTTGTAACTTGGTTCAAAGTTTTATTAATAAGTTTTGTTTTGTGAATTTAATGTGTTCTTAGTAGTTAGTTTTCTTTCTCCTTTCAACTATGAAAAGATAATAAGATAATTAAACTTTGTTGGAGAATTTAATTTAAAATATTTATAAAAATTGTGATGATATTAATACCTGATCTTAGTTTACTTTTTAAACTAGCCATTTAAACTGTTAAAACCTGTTGAAGAATTTTGAGACCTATCCAAAGATGAGTTCTTAACTAGTAGATATCACAAGAATCCTTGGGTAGTCAAAGGCTTTATGCGGGTTATTCAAGGTGAAGTGCAAATAAATAGGAAGATACGATTTATTGGGCGTAGAATTAATTAGTTTTTAGAGTGACAGATTAAATTCTAATAATTTGATTTATAGAAAGGAAACGAGTCACTGGTAGAACCAACCATAGCCACCCTTGGACATATAGTAGTGTGAGCCTAGATTAACCCATTCAACTAATAAAACATCCTGAACCGATATATAGATTAGTCAATGTTCTATATGCTTGGACCAAAGGATAAATAATAGGAATGCTTCTATTTGGCACAATACCATAATCTAAATTTTTCACAAATGATAATTATTCTAAAAATCTTGGATTAGTTGAAAAGGAGAAAGTCTTTTTATTTATACCTGCATTAATTTTTATTTTAGTGTTGCTTACTTACATTTAGTATAAATTTCATTAAATTTAAAATCTAAACTTTAAAAGGAAATAAAAATAAAAATTACTTTTAATTTGAAAAATGTAAAAATATTACTTATTATTCTAAAAGTCTTTCCTGTGGGATCGATAACCAGGACTCTAGTAGAGCCCTATGTTACTTGAAACGATACGTATACTCGCATTTGAAATTGTGACTTTTACAATTTATAAAAATTTAAATATAATTCATAAAATCTTTCATAAGTAAAATCTCATTGGTGCCACTGTCAGTGATTAAATTTTCTAGCAGTGGAATCAAAATATTGCATTTAAAAGTATATATAAAGCCTCATTAAACGGAGTCACGCATCAGTCGTACAACATGCCCACAAAGCTATTGAGAGCCTTACATGCCATTTATACATATATTTTTTTATTGGCATTAACTATTTTTTTTTTATTCCCAACATAAGTTGTTATCGGGAATGATTTGGCGTGACATGCAAAATTGATTTGGTAAGTGGAGCTCTCAAGTAAGCATCCTAGACTCATGACTAGATATACTATGTAAAAAAAATATGAGGTTTGCAAAATTCAAGTCCTAGTGGAATTTTCTTGAGTACTCTTCCCTAGTCCCTGTTCTTTAATTATTTTCACCCTTAGCCTAGATAGGCCTCGTCATTCGTATCCGGATGTAAAGAAAATGTTTTCATTTCGGAGATGTCTTTAAATTCATTACTAATTTATCAGTCATCTCAATGTCACTTAACAATTTTCTGAACCTTAATATTCTAAGGATCTTACTGGGAGAACTTTGAAATCATCAAATACTTTATGATGAAATTTTTTATTTTTCCACTCACCTCAAGCTTCTTCTAAGGAGTGTTGATCATTTTTTTTATTTTTTTTATTTTGAAGTCTTTCACACTTTTTTTATCTCTCATGAGAATTACTATATCTAGTTAGCTTCTTTTTGTTATAATGTAATTTATTTTGACTCAAAAATCTCTTGAAGAAAGATTCTTAGAATTTTATGGTCCATTGCTTGTCAAGCTTCCATCGGTCTAGCTGAATGGAAAAGTAAGAGATCTAAATAGTCTTTGAAACTACTTACATCTCAAGGGCACCCATCTAGTCAATCTGAGGTGTTCTCAGGACTTATGGTGAAAGTTCATTAAAGTAAGGGATTTGGTCATCAAGACCTAGTTCAAATTCCCCAAACCATGAAGATCAGCAAATCCTAAGAAGGTGCGTACATGGTTTGGCTTAAACCCATCCTCAGGATCTATCATAAATTCAACCTCAAGAAACATCAAAGTAAAATCCAAGATAAGATTAACTATGAGGGTGTAGTTCCTTTCGGAACCATCTCGACGGCCTCTGTAAATGAAGCCGGAACATCAAGAGGCACAAGGATAAGAAGCCACTGCCTCTTGGTCAAAGTATAACTCAGTTAGTAAGCAAAGAGGTCTAACCAGTAGTGTCGGATATTAAGGTATCCTGACGAGTCATGGACTGATTTATCATGACAAAGTGCTATGATCAGTTCAACATGAATATTGGCAAGGAGATAAGAATCAACCAAGTCAAACAAAATATCCACAAGGTTGGATATAGGAGATCAATCCATCCCACAGTGATGCTTTCTCACGAAGAACAGACTAAAAAGTCAATAAGGTTCTAGATAGGTGAGGCACCAAATCTTAGTCAGTTTCAGAGTAACTGACTAAATCAAATTCTTAGACATGTAGAATGGTCTTAGCAAAGAAATGCTCTCATCAAGAGCTTAGCCAAATGGCAAACATATCTCAAATCGAATGAGGCACTCTCAAACAGCCTGGGAGATAATCATCCCAGCTAAACATGGATCGATCGAGACTAACAAAATGGTCTAGTCAATACAACATGTTATCAACAAGAGATTTTTGGGGCGTCCCCCAATCAGAGTATAAAACATCCATTATAGCCTTGCTTAATAGGTGAAAAGTGGTAGGATAAATCACTTTTCAAAGAAAATGCGAGTAAACCCCTCACTGTCAAATGTAGAAAGTTATTCTGCATGTAGTGTCGGGATATCAAAAGATGTGGTGGCAAGAATTTTCCTAACCCACTGGGTATTCGCTGAAATAGAGCGATCAACTTTTGTCCTAAAAAAGGTTATAAACGACGAGGATGTGCCCAGAATCTCCCTTTATCGACATAGGATAAATTCATCTAGCGCGATGAAGAGGAAGCCACAAAATTTTCCTTATGACATGTGGAAAGAGTTAGCACATCAAGTATGGGCAAAAGCCACTCCAAGAGGATCATCAATGATACCTGACACAACATCTGGTAAGTGGCACCAAATACCACTCCAAGGGTTCCATGCAACACCTCGGCGGGTCTCATGGCCTGCACAACAGACGAGGAAACATCCAAATCTCGTAATGGATTGAGAGGTATATCTCAGTGTCTTACTATGAGAATCATGAGGGTAAGGTAAGTAGAGGAGTTCTCACACAACATGCTTAGATATTTCAGAGATCTAAGCAAGGAACTCATCTCTAGAAATAGTACCTTGTCCTCTCAAAGAGGAAACTAGAGTCTCAACAGGTAAAGAGACATGTGGCTAAATCAGCTGCTATAATTGTAGCAATATGTTTATATCCCTTTGGACGCCCTTGCCTAATGTAAAGACAGGCGAGGCCTCAGAGTAACCAGAACAACTGGGTCTGGGAAAGTCATCAAACTAGCAAAAACATTTCCCCTTAAAGAGGTAGTTGCTCCTAGAATCTTCTAAGTCAAAGAAATCGTGGTAGTAGAAATAGTACGGACTACAAGGTGATGACTGACTTGCATCCAGAGGAGGGAAGAATCCCAAGAAAACCTGACTGGAATGTAGTCCACAAAACCAGACAGAGGAGAGAAAATGATTCTGAACTAACGGGATTTGAGCGTTATTTCGTGCTGGAATCAAAAAAAGAAAATTGAGGCAGGGACATACCACACCGTCAGGGGACGAAAAAGTGATTCTCAGCCGACAGGATTTAGAACCATCCCGGGCCAGAACCAAAACAAGCCATGACTTTGACATAGTCCACAACGTTGGAGGATAAGAAAGGTGATTCTCAACCTTCAAGATTTAAGCATAAATCCCGAGTCAGAACTAAAACAAATCATGGCGGGGACCCAGTCCACACCGCCAGAGGACAGTACCATAATAGGTAACTCTAGCACTCTTACAAAATGCAACATCCGTGAGGATGGAAATCCTCAACATATGGAAGGACTAAAATAGAGGCTAGTAAACAGGAAAGTGCATTGTAGCGTATCTCCATCTGGCAATAGTCATTTCCTCGAGGGAAAAGTAACACCAATACGAGTTGCTACAACGAAAGTAGTACTACATGCACAACTCCTTTTCAAAGGAGGGTATGTGGAAAATGTCTAATAGGGATGTGGTCTGCTCAACGGGAACAGTAGCGAAAATGACTCAAAATGGGGGCCGAAGGCACCTCCTAAATGCGAGTCAGAATAGGTATAGAAACCTGATACAAGTAATGTTGCTAAATTTGCAGCAATCTATTCCTAGTCTTTCTGACCTTCCTGCCTAATCGAGGGGCAGGTGGATCCTCAGGAGAAACCTAAAACAGAAAGAAAGTTGGGACAGATGTCACAATGATGACAGTAGTGAAAAATCTACTACTAAAAGAAGACTCACCTGCCTATGGCAAGGAGACAAGTGAGAACACGGAGGGACAAATCTAGAATATAATGTCAGGTGCTGTTGCGCATCGCTATCAAGAGACGACCTCTTTTTATAAAGAAACAGACGCGACGCGAGCCACCACAGCAAAAACAACTAAATGTGTAGGACTCTCCTTTTAAGGGGGAGGACATGGAGGAGACAAGATTTATATTTGAAAATAAGAATTCAATGAAAATAAGATTTATATGTGTACGACTCCCCTTCAAAGGAAGGGAGGAGTAATCCTAAAAGGGTAGAGGTAGCCAAGTCGGGGTACCTGATCACAGAAAAAAAACATTAAGAAATTCATATGTATTTTTGATGAACACTTTAAAGAAAGGTATTTCCTTTATTTTATTGCAGGAATGAAGATTTATAAGTCATAGAAGCAAAAAGCATGAAATGGAGCAAATTTGGATCAAAAAGGAGGAAATTCATGCAAATTGAACTAAGTCGCCGACGGTGAGATCGAGACCGCCGACGACGAGATCGTGAGAAACATTTCTGAAGGAATTATAACTATCTCACCGACAGCACGGCCGGAGCCCGCTGACAGTGAGATCGCGCGGTTTGAAGACCTTCTAGAAGCCCCGCTGACGGCGAGGTCGTTTCCCGCCGATGGCGAGACAGATTGAAAATGCAAAGACATTGAACACGGACGCTTTTGAAGAGGATTTTAAGCATCCCTTGGACCTTTGCCTACCTCTCATAAATAGAGGACGAATTTTAGTCATTTGTGTGTGTCTTTTGTGTCTCTTTCTAGTGTCTTAAGTGTCATTTGTGTGTGTCTAATTTAGTGAGTTTGAGTGTGTTTAGTGAGTTCATTAGTTTAATTGAGTGCTATTTAGTTTGTAGTACTAGAAGGAAAAGTCAAAGGAACTTGAAGTACGCTTAGGAAGGAAATTAAGATAAGTATCTTTGTTTATTGTTGTTAACTTTAAATGAAATCCATGGTTCGTTTATTTCCCATGCATTCTGAGTAGTTTTCTTAGTCTTTCTCCTTGTTTATGAAAATTATGCGGATTGATGAAATTAAATAAAAGCACGTAATATAATATAAATAAATTGTGATAATTTTTACTTAAAACATAATTTACTTTCAATCTGGCCAATTGAGTAGTTAAAATATGTTGAATTATCAACTATAGTAAAAATTACATCCAATATTCAGGAAGTCAAAAGCCTTGGAAGGCGGGTGCGAATAAATAGGGAAATATTAATTATCGGAAGTAGAATTGAATATTTTAGTGTGACAGACTAAAATATTCAATTTGGTCCTATTGTTTGAGAGCTGAAGTGTAGATGTTAGCCCTCAGGTGAGGGGAACGTGGGAGCTCTGAAGTGGCAGCCAGTATCCTCCCACCCTAGCCGCAAATTCAGTAATTAAACATAGGATTAGTCAATGTTCTTTGCACCTGGACCAAAAGGTAAAGAATAGGAATGCTCCTATTTGTCAAAATACAATTAAAAAAGAATTATTTAGATTCATCATTCACTTAATTTTCTAAAAATAAGGAGAAAAATACTTTTTCTAAATTATTTAAGTCAACTTTTTCCAAGCATTATTTTACTTTAGTTTATTATAGTTACTTTGAATTTCCGTTCACTTTATTAGTAAGTAAATCCTTTAAATTTAGTTGATAACAAATCTGTTAAAAACTTCTCTGTGGGATCGATAACCAGGACTCCACTAGAGCCATGTATTACTTGATATGATACGTATACTTTCGTAGAATCCACATTATACATTAAATCATATATTTATATTTAATGCGGGATCAAGTTTTTGGTGTCGTTGCTATAAACATAAATTGCAAACATATTAAAAGTGGGTCAAGTTTTTGGCGCCGTTGCCGGGGAAGTAAAGAAATTATTTACTAAAGTAACGGACTAATCTAAAATTTTTCAGGAAGTTTTTTCTGAATAATAGCACTACACTCTTTACTAAGTGCAACCATTTCATTATCGGTAAATTTTTTTTTTATTGAGAATATCTTTCATAAATTTTACATAGTTTGGCATCTGTTCTAAAGCTTCTACGAAAGGAATGTTTATCATTAATTTCTTCAAAATTTCAAAAAATTTAGCAAATTGTTTGTCTTTTTTATGTTGAATTAGTCATTGAGGAAATGGTGGTGGAGGTTTTTCAACAGAAATTTTCACATGTATTAATGGATTTTCTAAATTTGGATCTTGTTGATTCTTTTCCTTTTCAATTTCCACTTCCTTTTTTTGACTTTCAAGTTCTTTCTGAATTCGAGGTTCTAATTCTTTTCCACTTCGTAATTGTATTGCTTTAATTTATTCATTTCCTTTATCTTTAGGATTTATTTCTACATTACTAGGAAATGTTCCAGGTATTCTATTGTTAAGTGCAGTAGTGATATGTCCAAGTTGGGTTTCAATAGTTTTGATAGTTGTTCCTTGATTTTGTAATTGGTTTCCTTGTATTTGTAATTGATTTCCTTGATTTTGTAAATGTTGACCCATATTTAATATTAATTCTTCTATAGACAATTTCTTATCTTTAAATTGAGGGTTATTATTATTAAATCCAGGTGGATAATTAGGTTTATAATTAGGATTTCCTTGATTATATGGATTTCCTAATTGTTGTGTCAGATTATTCATCCATGGTTGATTAGTTGTATTATTATTCCAATTAAAATTAGGATGATTTTTCCATCCAGGATTATAATAATTTGCATAAGGGTTGTTATGTCTGTTGTTAATTGCATTAATTGTTTCATATTGAGATTAAGATTCTATAAGTTGTCCAGAAGAATTTTCTTCTGATATAGTTGGAGAGTAATTCATTCCAAAATGATCTAATTTTTTAGATATAGCAGCAATTTGTGAAGCTAACATAGATATTGCATCATTTTCATGAATACTAGCTCTTTTTTCGGATTCATTCTATCAGCAGAGCCATTGAAAATTATTAGTTGCCATTTCTTCGATTAGTGCATAGGCTTCATCAAATGGTTTTGACATTAATGATCCTCCAGCAGCAGTATCGATGATTGATCTTAAAGATCCTACTAATTCATTATAGAAAGTTTGGATAATTAACTAATCTGGTAACGCATGATGTGGGCATTTCCTAAGAAGTTCTTTAAATCTCTCCCAAGATTCATATATTGACTCTCCATCAAACTGACTAAAAGAAGTTATATTGTTTCTAAGCTTAGCAGTTTTAGATGGCGGAAAATATTTGGATAGAAATTTTTGTGATAATTCTCCCCAAGTTTTAATAGATCCAGGTGCTAACGAATTTAACGACATTTTAGCCTTATCCCTTAAAGAAAAAGAAAAGTCTAAGTATAATAGCATCGTTAGATACTCCTTCATATTTGAAAGTAGCACATAGTTCTAAAAAACTAGCAAGATGTAAATTAGGTTCTTCAGTAGGTGAACCACTAAATTGATTATTTTGTACCATTTGGATGATTACAGGTTTAAGTTTGAATGAATTAGCAGCTACATCAGGGTTTTGAATAGTTAAATGAATTTCATCTAATGTAGGCTTGGCATAATCTCGAAATGGTCTTGTTTGATTGATATTTTCATTTTCAGGTATATTTGCCATTTGTGTTAAATTTATAATTTCTCTTTTTTGTTTTCTAATTCTTTTAATTGTACGCTCTAATTCTGAATCGTAAGGTATTAAATTTTCGTTTCCAAATTTTCGCATACAATTTTTTTTTAAATAAATTTTAGATTAGTCCGTTACTTTAGTAAATAATTTCTTTACTTCCCCGGCAACGGCGCCAAAAACTTGACCCATTTTTAATTTGTTTGCAATTTATGTTTATAGCAACGACACCAAAAACTTGATCCCTCTTTAAATATAGATATATGATTTAATGTATAATGTGGATTCTACACAAGTATACGTATCGTATCAAGTAATACGGGGCTCACAGTGGAGTCCACGGTTATCGATCCTACGGGGAAGTTTTTAACGATTTGTTATCGATCTAAATTTAAAGGAATTACTTACTAATAAAGTAAACAGAAATTCAAAGTAACTATAATAAACTAAAGTAAACTAATGCTTGAAATAAGTTGATTTAAATAATTTAGAAAAAGTATCCTTCTCCTTGTTTTTAGAAAATTAAGTGAATGATGAATCTAAATAAATTTTTTTTTTAATTGTATTGTGACAAATAGGAGCATTCCTATTCTTTACCCTTTGGTCCAGGTGCAAAGAACATTGACTAATCCTATGTTTAATTATCGAATCTGCGGCTAGGCTGGGAGGATACTGGCTGCCACTTCAGAGCTCCCACATTCCCCTCACCTGAGGGCTAACATCTACACTTCAGCTCTCAAACAATAGGACCAAATTGAATATTTTAGTCTGTCACACTAAAATGTTCAATTCTATGTCCGATAATTAATATTTCCCTATTTATTTGCACCCGCCTTCCAAGGCTTTTGACTTCCCTGAATATTGGATGTAATTTTTACTATAGTTGATAATTCAACATATTTTAACAACTCAAATGGTCAGATTGAAAGTAAATTAAGTTTTAAGTAAAAAATATCACAATTTATTTATATTATATTAGGTGCTTTTATTTAATTTCATCAATCCGCATAATTTTCATAAACAAGGAGAAAGACTAAGAAAACTACTCAAAATGCATGGGAAATAAACAAAGAATGGATTTCATTTAAATTTAACAACAATAAACAAAGATACTTATCTTAATTTTCTCCCCAAGCAGACTCCTTGAAGTTCCTTTGACTTTTCCTTCTAGTACAGCAAACTAAATAGCACTCAATTAAACTAATGAACTCACTAAACACACTCAAACTCACTAAATTAGACACACACAAATGACACTTAAGACACTAGAAAGAGACACAAAAGACACACACAAATGACTAAAATTCGTCCTCTATTTATAGAGGTAGGAAAAGGTCCAAGGGATGCTTAAACACCTCATCAAAAAGCGTTCAGGTTCAATGTATTTGCATTTTGAACTGTCTCGCCGTCGGCGGGAAATGACCTCGTCGTCAGCGCGGCTTCGAGAAGGTCTTCAAACCGCGTGATCTCGCTGTCGGTGGGCTCGGGCTCGCTGTCGGCGAGGTAGTTATAATTCCTTCAGAAATTTTTCTCACGATCTCGCCGTCGGCGGTCTCGATCTCAGAAAAATTAAAAGATCCTGGTAGTTTCACTATACCCTGCGCTATTAGAGAAAAATTCTATGGAAAAGCTTTGTGTGACTTAGGAGAAAGCATCAATATAATGCCTCTATCAATTTTTAAGAGATTAGGATTGGGAGAAATTTCACATGCTTCAGTAACTCTTCAGTTAGTCGATCGTTCGTACATATCCTAAGGGAGTTATTGAAGATGTATTAGTAAAAGTGGATAAATTTATCTTCCCTGTAGATTTTATTGTTCTAGATATGGAAGAAGATAAAGAAATTCCTATCATTTTAGGAAGACCATTTTTAGCCACTGGGAAAGCTATGATTGATGTTCAAAAAGGAGAATTAACTATGAGGGTAAATGACCAAAAAGTTACTTTTAATATTGCTAAATCAATGAAATATCCTGCGCTAGAAAAAGATGATGAGTGTTTTCGAATGGAAGTACTCGATCATTTACAAAAAGAACATTTTAAAGAATATTATGAAGAAAAATTAGAAAAAGAAAATATTGAATTAATTGAAAAATCTGAGATAAATGAAGAATTAAATTATATTCAAGAGAAATTTGAATTTTTGGATAACACGGAAAATACTGAAAAAAATATAGTTCCATCAATTATTAAACCTCCTGAACTTGAGTTAAAAATATTACCTAATCATTTAAAGTATGCTTACTTAGGTAATTTTTCAACTCTACCAGTTATTATTTCATCTGAATTAAATGAATCTCAAGAACAAAAACTTTTAGATACATTAAAAAAATATAAGAAAATTTTTGTTGGACTTTAGCAGATATTAAAGGAATTAGTCCTTCAATCTGTATGCACGTAATTATTTTAGATAATGAACATAAACCTAAAGCGGATCCACAAAGGAGATTAAATCGATAATGAAAGAAGTGGTTAAGAAAGAAATTTTAAAATGGTTAGATAATGGTATTATATATCCTATTTCGACGGTTGCTTGGGTAAGCCCAAATCACTTTGTGTACCTAAAAAGGAGGGGTGATCGTCAAAGCTAATGAAAATAATGATCTTATCCCTATAAGACAAGATTCTTGGATGGCGAATATGTATTGATTATAGAAAATTAAACACAACCACTAGAAAAGATCACTTCCCATTATCATTTCTAGACCAGATGTTAGATAGAATAGCCGGACATAAGTATTTTTGTTTCTTAGATGGATATACCGGTTATCATCAAACACAAATTGCTCCCGAGGATCAAGATGAAACTACATTTACTAGTCCTTATGGAACTTTCGCTTTTCGAAGAATGCCTTTTGCACTATGTAATGCACCTGCAACATTCCAAAGATGTATGATGTCTATATTTAGTAAATTAATTTATAATGAAATAGAAGTATTTACGGATGATTTCTTTATATTTGGAACAACATTTGACACATGCTTAAATCATCTTGAAAAAGTATTTAAAGTATGTGAGAAAACTAATTTAGTTCTTAATTGGGAGAAATGTCAATTTATGGTTACAGGCGGCATTGTATTATGGCATAAAATTTCGGAAAAAGGCATGGAAGTAGACCCTGCAAAAATTCAGTTAATATCTAAATTACCACCTCCAACTACGGTAAAAGGGGTAAGAAGTTTTCTTGTACATGCTGGATTTTACAGGCGCTATATTAAAGATTTTTCAAAAATTACTAAACCTCTATGCCAACTTCTTGAAAAGGACAAGAAATTTTAATTTACAATCTGAATGCTCGAATGCTTTCGAATTATTAAAAGATAAATTAATTACAGACCTATAATAGTGTCACCTAATTGGGAGAAACCATTTGAGCTTATGTGTGATGCTAGTGATTATGCTTATAGGAGCGAGTTCTTGGGCGAAGATATGATAAGATTTTCAAAGTTTTATATTATGCTTAGTAAAACTCTAAATGATGCTTGAAATAAATTATACGATTCTTGAAAGAGAATTATTAGCGATTGTATATGCTTTTAATAAATTTCGGCATTATCTAATAGGAACTAAATGTATTGTGCATACTGATCATTCTGCTATAAAATATTTAATGCAAAAGAAAGATTCTAAACCAAGATTAATTAGATGGATATTATTAATGCAAGAATTTGATTTTGAGATAATTAACAAAAAGGGAACTGATAATCAAATTGCAGATCATTTATCAAGATTAGAAAATCATGAATTATCTAATGTTGATAATGAAAATTTAGATAGTTTTCCTGATGAACAACTTTATATTATTAATGAGTTGAAAATACCTTGGTATGCTGATATAGTAAATTATATTGTAAGTGACATTTTACCACCTATGTTAACTTTGCAACAACGAGAAAAAATTCATTCACGACACTAAATCATACTTTTGGGATGAACCATACTTATATAAGCAATGTAAGGATCTAATTATTAGAAGATGCGTGCCTTATGATGAAGCTGAACCAATTATTCAAAAATGTCATGACTCGATTTTGGAGGACATTTTGGGACGGATAAAGCTGCATATAAAATTCTACGATATGGATTCTATCGGCCTACTCAATTTAGAGATGTATAAAGATATATAAAAACCTGCGATAAATGCCAAAGAGTAGGAAACATATCAAGAAAAAATGAAATGCCTACGAATTTTATATTAGAAGTTGAAATTTTTATGTTTGGGGATTAGATTTCATGGGACCTTTTATTCCGTCATTTGGAAACTCATATATATTAGTAGCTATTGATTATGTTTCCAAATGGATTGAAGCACAAGCTTTACCTAGGTGTGATGCTAAAAGTGTTTTAAAATTTTTAATGAAAAATATTTTTACTAGATTTGGAATGCCGAGAGTGATTATCACTGACGGAGGAACTCATTTTAGAAATAAATATATTCACAAACTACTATAAAAATATAATATTATGCATAAGATATCAACTGCTTATCATCCACAAACTAGTGGATTAGCTGAAGTTTCTAATCGAGAGATTAACCGTATATTAGAAAAGTACGTCAAATCCTAATAGATCGAGCGGTCTATAAGACTAGACAACTGCATTATGGGCATACATGATTGCTTATAAAACTACGATTGGAATGACTCCTTATAGGCTTATATATGGAAAAACTTGCCATTTACCAGTTGAATTAGAACATAAAGCATATTGGGCGATTAAAGAATTTAATTATAATATGAAAGAAGCTGGTGAGAAGAGATTGTTGCAATTAAATGAATTGGAAGAACTAAGAAACGAATCATATGATAATGATAGGATTTATAAGGAAAGGATGAAATTATGGCATGATCGGAAGATTAATCAGAGAAATTTTGAACCAGGACAAGTAGTTTTGCTTTATAATACTAGATTGAAATTATTTCTCGGGAAATTGAAATCTCGATGGTTAGGACCTTTCACCATAACTCAAATATTTTCATATAGAACTATAGAAATTGAAGATCCAAAAATAGGACATAGATTTAAAGTAAATGGACATAGATTAAAACCATATTTCAAAAATAGAAGACCAAATTTTAAAGAGGTTTTAATGCTTAGTCAATCTGAAAACTAACTAAATTAGGTCGGGCTGATGACGTTAAACCAAGCGCTTTATGGGAGGCAACCCATAGTAGTCTTTTTTAAATATCTACATATTAGTGAGTCTATATTATTAAAACAAATCTTACTAAAATTTTTATTAGAATCATCACAAAATTGAGCCTATTTGATGAGATCAAAAAATATTCGGACCAGAGCGAAAATGGGAGATTTTTACGAATCTCGCCGACAGCGAGTTCGAGCCCGCCGCAACGACAGATCGTGGACCATTACTTCATTCGGTTTTATAACTAAGTCGCCGACGATGAGAAACTTCCGCCGACGGCAATGAGCGGTTGAAAATTTGGTTTCTTAAAGATTTTTCGTGCGGTTTTGGACGGATCTAAGCCATTCCTTCGTAAGAAATTATTCCAAATCCGATTTTACACCATTTTCTTCCTTAGGAAATACTAGAGACCAATCCTTTCCATCCAAAATGGCTTCCGAATTCTTAGAAACCACAAAAGCTGAAGTTTTCAACGGAGAAAATTCGTCGATTCGGAGGCACGACCAATCTTCAACAAAGGCTTGATGAAGAAAAGACTTATTAAAGAAAGAGGATTCGTCGACGAGAGGAGTAGAGAATTCTACTACAAAAATCGAAGAAATGATCGCACAGCGGCATTGGGAGGTATTTTGTTATACAACATCCACTGTAGTTATACCAGTAGTTAAAGAGTTTTACTCTAATTTACATGCGATCAACAATGGAAATGTCTACGTCAGAGGAAGATGGGTAACATTTACTCCTGCAAAGGTAAATGAATTGTTTTCTATAGAAAATACCTCTGTTTATCATTATTCCAACTTTGTGCCTTCAAGATACAATATGAACGAAATCTATAGATACACAGTGACGAACCAGATGATTGGGAGTTACGAGAAGACGGGTATGTCAGTTTTTCTGCATCACTTCTTAACCCTGTCTCAAAGCACTGGCATTTCTTTATATCATCAAAATTATTACCTACTATGAGAATAAATAAAGTTTCAAAGGAATGCGTCTATTTTAAACTACGTATTCAAATTGGATTACTATCGATGTTGGATCAATAATAGTAAAGTCCGCATTAGGATTAATTGTGCATGGGTCCGTGCATGGACTTGGACACCCATCTACTTATATTTTCTTTATGCGATCGGTACCAAGTTTCTTATGAGGCTTGGGAAAAAGTACTTTTATCATGGAAATCTCTCGGATCCTACCGATATGTTTCCCACTTTGGATAACAATGATGAGATTACCGTTATTTCGACAGAGCATCACGAAACAATCCTTTAGCAAGGCCCTTTACTTGATAAGACTAATTTCATTCGAAGAAAATTAAAGGATTGGAGAAAGAATTGTAAAATGTGATGAATTCCATTGACAATATCTACGATATGTTTGATCATATTGATTGGAGAATGAAGGAGCACTTTGATCATACTTGGACATCCGGAGGCCAGTTTTATTCATCTACTAAGACGAAAGGATGGATTAATGAAGAATCTACTGTAGAATTCCTTTCAGGCCTTTCTACAAATTATTTGTGCACCTGCATCGCATCGTAAATATCAGAGAAGATGTTAGTTCAGACACTGAAGAGTAGGAAAGATTTCTATGTTTATGTTATATTTGTATATATATGTGTGTTTGATTTGGAGTTAGGTTTTATTATGAGTCGAACTTTGATTTGATCATCTCAGATTTGATGAGACTTTATGTAAATTGTTATGTCTCAGCATTTATAATATTGTGGTGTGGATTGCGATGCTTAGTAGTATGGATTTAAAGATTTAAGTTAAGTATGTGTTAAGTTATTAGTGTGAAATTTGTAAATCTCATGGATTTCATATATAAAGTTATATTGTTTGTGTTGTGTGACTTTTTGTGAGTATAAATATCTAATCTTCGTATTATTATTGAATTAAGTGATCGGAAGATTGATTAAGGGCAATTCGAGATTGAAAATGATTGACGAATTTCAAAAATTTAAAATTTTTGGGAACTCGCCGATGGCGAGAATTATCTCGCTGACAGCGAGAAAACCCGCTGACAGTGAAACCGAGCTCGCCGACGGCGGATTTTTCCCGAAACTTTTGCCTTATGAAATTAATTAGCTCACCGACGACGAGAAAAATCTCGCTGACAGCGAGATCGCGAAAAGACCTATATTTGACCGGTTAACCGACACTATTCATCATCCCTTTCCTCAAATTTTTTGAAAAAACCGACCTAGGGCTTGAGAGATCTCGGATTTGAGGTGATTTCAACACTTTTTGACACCGGATTTCATCTTCCCTTGGTAAGAGCTTCACTCCTATGCAAAAATTTTTGATTTTCACCATTGATTTCTTCTACATTGGAGAATTTTGAAAAATTTCGAAATATAGAGAAAATACTTGGAAGAATTTCATAAAAATTGATTTAAATGGATTTTAGTTGTTGTAGTGTTGACCTCATTTTTGATGAGGTCTTCTCTTCTTTTTAGTACTTAGGATCTAGCCTTAGGCTTTTCCTTTGACTATCTTAGAGGACTAGAATTGGGACCCACCACTTAGAAATTCAAACCACTTCTTAACTCCCTGCAAACTCCACAAACTTGACTATAGACCCCTAATCACCTAGAGGGTTGAAATCGAATGTGGAAGTTTAAAGGATGAGTTCCTATAGGACTCTTTGGCCTTAGGAGCTGCCACAGGTGGCCTGGATGCAGTGAAGGGGCTGACTTACACACACACTACATTTATACACTACACTTTCACACACCTATACTCAACTTGACCTCTCGACTCATGAAGGTGATTCACATGGATGGTCCTTAACCCTAAGCCCTTGGTAAGAGGGTTAGGAACAACATAGTGGATGCCTCAAATGAGTCCCTTCATGGCTCATGTGGGCTTGATATGGCTTCATGGCTCAACCAAAATGATTTCCAAATCTTTAATTTTCCAAATTTTCAATTTTTGACCCCCGGGACCCTACACCCGCTTAGCCTACCCAAAACCCTTGAAATTACCCAAATTTTTGTAAAATTTCCAAATCACCCAAAATTCCTCAAAACCAATCCCAAAAATTTCCACATCACTCAAATTGATCATCCATAGCCAAAAATACCAAGAATTCCAAAAATACCTCCCAATACCCTCCAAATACCCAAAATACCCCCCTTGACCCAAAAATCCAAAAAAATCAGAAAATTCTCAGAAAATTCCAGAAAATCCCAAATATTCCCAATTTCATTTTGTTCAACTACACCATGGGCCAATTTTGTCAATTTACCCTACTTTTGTCAAAACCCCTAATTTGACCCACTTTAACCCTAAGTGAACCCAATGTCAAACCAAACCTACCCAATTGACCTAAATTATGGTCCAATTCAATTCTAAACTTCAATTCAACATTCCCAACACCAATCTAGACCAAATCCAAGTCCAATTTGATTGACATTTGGATCCAATTTCACTTTTGGCCTTAAAGCCCAATTTGGACCCATGACCCAGAACATAACCCAAACTCACCCAATTCAACTCCAATTAACCCCAAATCTTTTCCAAATCTTCCTTAACATTCCCACAAACAAAACACTAACATGATTTGCCCAACATTTAGACCTAAACCCCACTCAAATTCAACCCAAAGCTAAAAGGCCCAATTTTGACCTAAACCCAAACCTAACCCAAATGAGCCCAAACCCCAAAATCAAAGCCCAACCAAAGTCAAAACCTTTTTGAAACACTCCCATAAACATTTCCCAACATTAATTTTACATCAATTTCAACCCTAGCCCAGCATTGGCCCAAGTTAGCCCAATTTGACCTATATTGGCCCATTCACCAAAGAAGCCCAAATTCAACCCAATTCAAACCCAAATCACTCCCAATTTGCTCCAAGTCACTCATGACACATCTATGAGCTAAACCCAACAATTATTTGGCCCAAGACTTTGCCAAAATTTCATCCTAAAATCCATTTTAAAATCCAAAAGCCCACTTCCACTAAACCATTTTAAAAGCCCATTTCCACCAAATACAAAAGCCCAAAATTGGCCCTAAAGCCCACATGGCAATTCCTTTTCATCATACCTTTAATTGATATCACCCCTAAGTTTCAAAATAATCATTAAACCATTCCAAATCAAGCTTCATACAAATTCCCATCAAATTACCAAAAATTTCTAAAATCCATTTTCATGAAATTGACCAAGCTTTTCCACAAGCCAAAGACAAGCCATGCAAGCCATGGACAAGCCACATGAAGCCATGGAAGGTTTGACATGTGATCAAGCCATTAATGGCAAAAGGAGGAGCCTCTTTTAAGCCCCCTTAAAAAGGTTTTAACCTTTTTTATGCTTCACCTTAATCCATGATTAATCAAAATATTCATGGATGGTGACTACTCTACCCTTTCCTAGCCGATTCACCTGATCCTCCCTCGGCCCAAATCAGCCATGGGGAGGTGAACTAAGCCCAAAAGGTGGACTTGACCAAATCGAAGCCAAAATTAGCTCCTCCCCATTCCATTTCAATTCAACTCCTTTACACATGTCCATGGCCAATTGACGCACTAAGCCCCAGCCACGACCTCCACGACCTTGAGGGTGACCTGACCTGGCCGACCAGCCACCACGGCCACCGGAAACCACCGGGCCGAGAGCTCGCATGTGAGCCCGAACTTGGAATTCTCACCTGCTGAGTCTGCCCCATCCCCGAGTGGCCATTGCAGCTGTTCTTCTCTTGCCAAGAGCAGCTGATCCCAAGCCCTAACTCTCCCAGGGAGGCCCTCCACCCTCTCCTATTTAAACACCACCCCCTCTCGGCCATGAGAGGTGCTCGAACCAGATCTTACTGAAACCCCGCCAAAATTGTTCCGAACACTCTCCATACTTAGAGCGAGTTGATCCCCGGTGCCAATTTGTCCTAATCCCCACCAACGGAACTCGATTTCTCGGCCAAAATTCCACCCAAAACCGGGACACTTCTCCACGGTGGGTCAATCCTCGAATTGATTGGTCCTACACCTTCACTAGACCAAGGGAAGGAGTCCACCAGACAAAAGCCCCTCTCCGAGGCCACCCATCCGTTCCGGACTCCGAGCTTTGTGATCGGGCTTGGTCGAAATCATACCTAGGCGATTCACGAGACCGGGAGACTTCATCCGAAGCTTCGCGGGATCCAATCGAAGGTGACACAACCCTCAGATTGAAGCCACACTTCCCTGAGCAAAGGTATGAGCTAATTCTTCATCCCGAGCTTCTGGAGATTCTCCATTTCAAATGCTTTAATTTCAATGCATGATCACCGTATAGATGTATTCGTCTCTTCAAGACGAATCCATAGAGCATAAGAACAAGAAAATCCATTGAGTATTGAGTGAGATATTAGGGATTTAGTGTGAACGGCTCTCGGGTGAGGACGCTTGGGGACGATGAACGGATGCCGTTCATTTAATACACGCGCAGACGGACGGCCAGGATCGTGTCGGATAAGGAGATGGAACGACACAGCGGGGCCCGGAGCGGCCGAGTCGGATGGCGGCGTCGAACCGGAACACGTCGCGTGGCCTTTCGGAGGCTGCCAGGGTTGACGCGGCGCCGCGTGGATAAATAGAAAATTAGGGTATTTTTTATTTATTTAATTCCCCTAAACTTTAAAAATCCATAACTTTGTGTAGGAAAATCGGAAAAATAAAATAAAAATACCCTCTTGCTCGGTGAACGGAGGAGAATAATGTGGAAAATAAATTATTTAATTTCATCGAAGTATTTTATTTTTAATGATTTATTTCCTTCTGCATTGTTTTAATTCTCCATGCATATAGGAAATTTACCATGGCATGAGACCATAGGGCTTTCGAAGCCTCTGAATTTGGGAACATTCCTCGAATTTTCCAAAGTCGGAGGCCATCCTATGAGAAGTTATTGATTTTTCAAATTCATGTTGCTGTTTTAAGTATTTTAATTCCAATAATTAGCATGTTATGAAATAAATTCTAGGAAAATTTGGTGATGTCTCTTATGACCAGAGGACCCTAGAAAAAATAGGTTTTGGATTAGTGTATTTAAAATAACCCTAATTGGCTTAAACACCCAAAATAGCTCCTTAATTAATTAGAGTTAACCATATATCAAATTGGCTTGAAATCAATTCTCCACTGACCTTTAGGATCAGAGGAACCCACCATAAAAATTTGAAGTCAATTGGACTTGGTTAGCCCTACTAAATGAGTTGATTAAGCCATTTAGTCAAATTTGAACTTTAAAAATTCATAACTTTCAAAATACTTTTTAAAACTTCACCAAATTGGTTTTGGAGCCTCTCTGATATCAGGGGAATTTAATAAAATTAAAATTTTAATTTTCTAAAAAAGTTGATTTTTGGTATTATTTTAATATTTTAATAATTAAAAAATAATTAAAAAATAAAAAAAATCACAAAAATAATAAAATTCACCAAAATGCCACATTTTGAATTTTAATCACTTAGGAACAAACCCCATATTTTTCTTAGGTCTATTTAATGAGATATTAAATTTTAAAGCCCTAAGGTAATTTTAAAATTAAAAATGTATTTTCTAGCATTTTCACCAAAATAATTATAATAAATCAAAGAAAAATCAAAAAATTGCAAAAATTGATTCTCTGATTTCCTTGATATTAGAGAGATTTTTGAAAAATATAAATTTCATTTTTCAAACTTTATTTTATTTTTAAATTAATTAATACTCCAAAACTTAAAATAATTATAATAAAAATAATATAATTCAAAAAATTACCAAAATTGGTCCAAGTGGTCCTCTAGTCATTAGGAATGTCCCATAATTTTCTTAAGGACAGAAACTTTCCCTTGGTCATATTATTAAATTTCCCTTGGAAATTTCTATTTTCCACCAAAAATAATTACATAATTAAATTAAATACAGAAAAATCACATTTTCTCCTCTAATGCCTTTATTGACATATGAGTGAAGTCACATAAAAATTTCAAGTTCATTTAAGCTCAACTTAGTGAGTTATCAAATTATTAAGCTTGAAGGGGCAAAATGGTAATTAAAATTTTAACCCTTAATTAAAACTTTAGGTTTAATAAAATTAAAGAGTAAAATATTTGATCTTAATCTGATTTGGATGATTGAAATTTAAATAATTAAAGGGGTAGAAACCTACTAAACAATTTGAAAATAATTGAAATAAACCTTAATTAAATAATTAATTAAATTTGGAAGAATAATAAAATTGGAATTATTAAAATAGGGATATTATTAGGAAGAGATTTGTTCCTTAATTTAAAAATCCCTAAATTAATCATCTCAATAATATTTAATTCATAATTAAAATGATAATTCAAACTTAAGTTTCAAAATGTTAAAGGACTTAATCATTAAAATTAAATTAAAATTAAATTAAAGATTAAATTAAATTAAATCAAGCAAATTAAATTAATTTAAATTAAATTAAATCAAATAAATTAAATTAAATTAAATTGAACAAATTAAATTAAATTGAATTAAATTTAATTAAAATTAAATGAAATTAATTAAATAAAAATTAAATTAATTAAAAAATAAATAATTAAATTAAATTAAATTAAATCAAATTAAATTAAATCATATTAAATCAAATTAAATTAAATTAAATTAAATTAAAAAAATAATAATAATAAAATCAAGTTAAAATTAAAATTAATTTAAATTAAATAAATTAAATTTAAATTGAACTCAAACCAAATTAAATTAAATTGAAGTTAAATTAAATTGAATTAAATAACATCACCTAAGACATAAAGAAGTTAAATATAAAGCAACTTGAACACTATTCTAAATTTAAACCCTTTAATCGAAGTTAAACTAAATCACAAACCATTTGAACACCAATTTGCCCTCGAAAGTTTTGGTTATCATAACTCTTAAACAGAACGTTAAATGAAACGTTACTTCACCTATAGGATATTCAAATGTCCTAGTTCACTGAGCAAGATAACAAAACTTAAATCCCCGGACGATTAATTCATTTGTATGATTAAATTCATTTGAACTTAAAACAATCCTATCAATATTGAAAAGATGTTTAAGATTCTTCTTAAGCACTTCCTCAATATGATAGGATACTTATAAGAACAATTGAACTTAATTATTCTTTGATGAAGAAAATCGTCCTCAAACCAAAACACAAGAACCTAGACGCCATAGGAAATGACTAGCTATAGGATTAGGAACTTGGTAGAAAACCATAACCCTTCCCTTAGTTTTACCTAGGAACTTGTCCTAAATGCTTGAATATTCTAAATTGTGTTTGAGTGCAGCTTGGGATGACGGGAAGACCCTCCAGGTACGCTTTTATTTTGTTGCAATTTACATTATTGCAATTTCTTTAATCGCATCGCACTTACTTTTTCTTGCATGATAAACAACTGTTGCATGAAAACCCACACCTTTAGGATAGTCCCTAAAACTGAAACCAAAACTAAATTAAAATCATTACAAGATAAAATCCACCGCCACAACATCTCAAAATATAAAATAACTCAAAATTTAATCACAAACAGAACACAAAACTGTAATTACAACTAAATTAAAACGTCCTGTTGGATGATCGAGAATACCTCGGATGATGTAACCTACGTGTTGCTAACGGGATTTCTCACGGTCTAAATGAAAGTGTGGAACTCATTCAATTGAGTTTAGCAAATTCATCTGGACTAAGTGAATCCGATAAAAATAACGATGCCGGAAGGATGGAACCTTGGGATCTTAACCGATGTCGTTATAATCAACTTTAAGATTTGTTTTAAATAAAATATAAAAAAGACACTTGGAAATTAAGATTTTCTCTAAACCAAAACACTTCTCTCATCCTTTGATTTATGACTTCTAAAACTAAACCTCTGCAACAACAAGGAGCTCGGAGCATGGTGGGCAGCACGGCCATCGTCATCAGCGAAACCTGAGTCTACTTCAGCTAAACATTCCTAGAATTAAACAACAAAGCCATAGGATTTCGAGGTAGTTTTCCTAGTGCAACATAAATCCTCAACTCTTCGTTAGGCATTTGCATAGCAAATTAAGCCCTAACCGGTCTTAGGATTTCGAGGTAGTCGTCTGATACGACATAAACCCTCATATCTTCCGAAGTTATTTGTATGATTCTATCATATAAATATAAGTCCTAATTAATTAAAATTGGCAAGATCAAAACATTAAATAAATATTAGGACTTTCCTAAATCCAAGCCAAACAATAGGATAGACGGGGAATTACCGAAGTTCGCTTCGAATGCAGTGATTTCTCCTACTTTTCTTCCTTTGAATTCCCAAAATAAAATCTTCCAAATTTGATCCATTCCCCATTGAAATTCTAAAACTCAAATTCTTTGAAGAACTTAAACTTTGAAATTCTTGAGAGCAGAATTATTGATTATTATCGAGAGTTTTCTTAGGTGATTCCCGTCACTTAAGATGTAATTAACTATAGGGGATTGCCCTTATAGAGAATTTTAAGAACCCAGGTAATATAAACCCTGTTTAATGCTTTCATATTAAGCAGGGGAATTTGTCGGCTTATAAAATTGGTTCGCAGACCAAACGGATGTCACAAATCTTCTAGTTTATTTAATCGAGCCCCATCATCAAGCGGCGTGTTTATCCTTAGGGATAGATACACGGTTTGTGGTGCGGTGCTCGTTTATGTAAACTATTCGGGATGTGAGATCAGTTTGAATTCATATCTTAAAACTTTCAAATTTAAAATTATTTTCAAAATTAAATGCTACTTTCCAAATTATATATATTTAAATTAAATTTAAAATTTAAAATTCGCCGACAATTTCTGTTAGGCGACCCCCTTTTCAAAATAAAATATACAACCTAAAAATATGCCGACATGTAGGAAGCATTCTTAGTAATATTTTGGAGTTTAGTTAAGATTTTTGCAAATTTCACAGATCGAGAAATGGCTCCACGACAAAAGCGATGAATAGATTATGACGAAACCCAATTCATTAATGCAAGGGCACAAACGCGATATTTTCAAAACATACAAGCAAGAAAATGCATTCAAGATCGAGTTTTCAAGAATCCAGGAGGAGAAGTTGTGCGAATCATTCAGGAGAGAGGATGGGAAAATTTTTGTTTCGTTACCAACAGAGCAGTTGTAGAAGTAGTAAAGGAATTTTATGCAAATTTAATACAGGCTGAAGATGCACAGGTTAAGGTTAGAGGATTTTTTGTAGATTTCAATGCTGCTAGAATAAACGCTTATTATGAAGTACGAGAAACCTATACCAGTGAATATGAAACTTTTGGAACTATGGAAGGACCACTTTGGAAGAGGTGATCGACTTTCTCGACCGATGGGAAAGGAGTCTGGAAGATAAAGCGGTGGGAACGGGTAAACTTCCCTCTCTCTATGCTAAATGCAACATCTAAAGCCTGGCATTATTTTATTTGTTCTACTTTGTTACCTACCTACCAACATAGTGAGGTAACAAGAGATAGAGCAGTTCTGAATTTATGTATTCAGAACCAGAAGAGTATTAATGTGGGAAATGTTATATATAAAAATATATTAGCCACTGCTAGAAATGAAAGTGGAGGAGGACTAGGACATCCTGGTCTTATCTATGCACTTTGCCAATTATCAGGGTAGAGGCGAGAGATGATGAGGAATGGATTGAACTATGAAACCCCTTACTCGAGCTAATATAAAGAAAAATGAATCCCACGAAGGATGGAGATGCAGGACAAGGGATTATGTACCTTCTTCAAGTAGAGATATACCCTCTACTAGTTATGAACCACCCCCTCAGTACACCACTCCTACCCTTCAAGATCTGATGAATGAATTAACCCTGAGTAGAAAGAATTTTGAGTTATTTGGAGAAAATATGGAAAGAAGATTTGAGCATATAGATCGAAAGGATCGGAGGCTTGGAGAGAAGACATGATTATGATAGCGAATATCTCCAGCGACATTCAGAGTACGAGATTGCATACTATGAAGCTGAACGTCGATATAGGAGTGGTGATTTAGATGTTCTTTCCTGAGTACCCCCGTTATTCACAGTACCAGCCTGCTCAGCCTTCTCAGCTTGGAGATCAGGGAGATGACATAGCTTGGGATTTTGATGCAGAAGATTAGAGCTTTTGTTTAGTTTGTTTGGTTTGTTTAGATTTGTTGTTATTTTGAGAAACTTTATTATTTTGGATGTGATTATTCCGTACTTTCTAGGGACTATGGATGTTGATATGTTTGTTTATGTTTTTGATGTTAGATTTCTTGTGTGTTAAATTAGTTGCAATTTTATATATATATATATATAGGATGTTAGTCTTTCTTTAATGTATTGTTTAAGTTTAAATGTATGTGTAGTAATAGATTAAGTTTTCTTTGTTATGTTTGATACTTATTTTAAAATTTCATCCCTGCACTTTCTTTTAAATATTATATGTGGAAGAATACTAATAAGTACGAGTTCGGTAAGTAATGAAAAAGCTTGCAAAAATTTCAAAGAAAAGAAATACCTAAAGCCCAAAGGTATGATGAATTTTAATATATACTTTCCCTTTTTCACTATGTAATATAGATAGAAAAATTTAAGTTTGGGGGAAGGTAAAAATACAAAATTTAATTATTAAAATTGTTCTCAAATTCTGTTTTCAAAAAATTATTATTAAATGATTTTCTATAGTAATTTTCAATTCAATAAATATGAGTTACTTTATTTAATTATTATATAAAGTTAAAGAAAATATTTCTATTAATCCAATTAATTAATAGAATAAGATATTTGGTTAAAAGGAATAAGAATATAGTAAACTATTTAAAGTAAGGAAAACTATATTTTGAAATTAAAATTTCTTAAGTATTTAAGTGAAAAAGAAAGGATAGAAACTCAATAAAGTAAATGCTATGAAATATATATAAGCAAAGAAATATTTCAAGTATCAAATTTAGGAAGAGAAATTGAAGTTCAAAATTATTAACATGCTATCCAGATATAGTAATCCTCACTTAAAAAAAAAGAAAAGAAAAAGAAGGATTGAAAATCAATCCAAAAAGAAAAAAAAGAAAAGAAAAGAAAAACATAAAGTGAGGAGAAGCTTGAAGATATGCCTTATCAAAAATTGGCTTCAATGGATTCAACCTAAAGGGTAAAACTTAATTATATTTCTAAACTTATATTTGTGGATTAGTATTTTACTAAATAGTGTTTTCTTAAATTTCCTATCATCTAAATATCTTAAGTAATTTACTATTTTTAATATAGTCATTCACGAAATAAATAGAAAGCTAGAAATCTTAGATCCGATAACTAAATAATCTTATCTCTATAAAGTTAATTTAATTACTCGAAATATTTATATTTAACTTTATTATAATGTTATTTAAATTTAATTCATATTATCCGAATAGAAAAATTCTATTATAGAAATCATTATTTTTATTTAGTATTAAAATTACTTGAGGACAAGTAATAATTAAGTTTGGGGGATTTTGATCACAGAAAAATACATTAAGAAATTCATATCTATTTTTGATGAAATTGCACTTTAAAGAAAGGTATTTTCTTTATTTTATTGCAAGAATGAAGATTTATAAGTGATGGAAGCAAAAAGCATGAAATGGAGCAAATTTGGATCAAAAAGGAGGAAATTCATGCAAATTGAACTAAGTCGCCGACGGCGAGATCGAGACCGCCGACGGAGAGATCGAGACCGCCAACGGCGAGATCGTGAAAAAAATTTCTGAAGGAATTAAAACTACCTCGCTGACAGAGAGCCCGAGCCCGCCGACAGCGAGATCGCGCGGTTTGAAGACCTTCTAGAAGCCCCGCTGACGGCGAGGTTGTTTCCCGCTGACGGCTAGACAGTTCAAAATGCAAATACATTGAACCTGGATGCTTTTTGAAGAGGTGTTTAAGCATCCCTTGGACCTTTGCCTACCTCCATAAATAGAGGACGAATTTTAGTCATTTGTGTCTGTCTTTTGTGTTTTTTTCTAGTGTCTTAAGTGTCATTTGTGTGTGTCTAATTTAGTGAGTTTGAGTGTGTTTAGTGAGTTCATTAGTTTAATTGAGTGTTATTTAGTTTGCTGTACTAGAAGGAAAAGTCAAAGGAACTTCAAGGAGTCTGCTTGGGGAGGAAATTAAGATAAGTATCTTTGTTTATTGTTGTTAACTTTAAATGAAATCCATTATTTGTTTATTTCCCATGCATTTTGAGTAGTTTTCTTAGTCCTTCTCCTTGTTTATGAAAATTATGCGGATTGATGAAATTAAATAAAAGCACCTAATATAATATAAATAAATTGTGATAATTTTTACTTAAAACTTAATTTACTTTCAATTTGGCCAATTGAGTAGTTAAAATATGTTGAATTATCAACTATAGTAAAAATTACATCCAATATTCAGGGAAGTCAAAAGCCTTGGAAGGCGGGTGCAAATAAATAGGAAATATTAATTATCGGACATAGAATTGAACATTTTAGTGTGACGGACTAAAATATTCAATTTGGTCTTATTGTTTGAGAGCTGAAGTGTAGATGTTAGCCCTCAGGTGAGGGGAACATGGGAGCTCTGAAGTGGCAGCCAGTATCCTCCCAGCCTAGCCGCAGATTCAGTAATTAAACATAGGATTAGTTAATGTTCTTTGCACCTGGACCAAAGGATAAAGAATATGAATGCTCATATTTGTCACAATACTATTAAAAAAAATTATTTAGATTCATCATTCACTTAATTTTCTAAAAATAAGGAGAAGGATACTTTTTCTAAATTATTTAAATCAACTTATTTCAAGCATTAGTTTACTTTAGTTTATTATAGTTACTTTGAATTTCCGTTCACTTTATTAGTAAGTAATTCCTTTAAATTTAGCTGATAACAAATCTGTTAAAAACTTCCCTGTGGGATCGATAACCAAGACTCCACTAGAGCCCTGTATTACTTGATACGATACGTATACTTGCGTAGAATCCACATTATACATTAAATCATATATCTATATTTAAAGCGGGATCAAGTTTTTGGTGCCGTTGCTATAAACATAAATTGCAAACATATTAAAAGTGGGTCAGTACCACAGACCCTTCATCCCAAGCAATGGGATCCTAAGTCTACCCGAGCGTGAAGGTAGTCGACCCAACACGTCCTGAGATCCCCGGTCAGCAATCCAAGAATTGCATTATCCACGGGGGCCTTGGTAGCCCTAAGGTCAAAGGAAGGAAACTCTATCCTATGACTATAAGTTGGAGCTCTAAGAGGTGGGTCTTACACCTGCCAAAGTGGCAAGGATGCCTTAGGAAAGGAAGAGAAGTGGAGGTCAAACCTGCAACAGCTCCAAACAAAAGACTTACACCTATCTGGGTCGGAGAGCCTTCTAACATCCTAGGCGCACTAGACAACCACCTATAAAGGTATGTTGGGCCAGTTAGGTTAGAGAAGCATGGGGACTCCTCCTCGGGACATGCAAATATGAATGCAGTTATCTAGAGTGGTCCTCAAATAATGTAGAGGCCCTATTAGTATGACTTGGGTGATAACCATGCAATGCAACCCATTTAAAATCCGACCCGAAGGCCATGCAAGAAAGTAAAAGTGCATATTTTAAAATCTTGAAAAATTTAATCCTAAAATCATTTATCTTGAATATTTTATTAGGATTTTTAACGTAGAAAGTTTACAATTTTAGGGTCCTTAAAGAGCCTAAATGGTATCGTGAAATCTCAGATCACAGAAAGAAACATGGAAAACACATGCAGGCATGCAAATATGCAATAAGAGCAAGAAAAAAGCACTCCATAATAAAATTAAAGAGGCCAAAATGCCGCTGGACCGGCAACATAACCCATAAAAAGAAAAATGAGGTCGGACTTCGCATATACATGCACGGTCCTAATTCTATACATCAATATGAAAATGCAGAATTAAGATACGGGCATGAGCATTAGCTCATGGTCCCCTCCACGTGGTTCCCACGCAAAACGCCTTCAAACCCATGCTCGCATCTTATTTCTGCTACAGGACTCTTGTAGACTCTAAAAGTACAAAGAAAAAGAAAAAGACTCAATCCTGCATGAAAACTAGTGTTAGTGGGAAAACTCACATGCAAATAACGTATAATGAGCCATACCTTATAAGTGGGGGAGCTATTAGCACAAGATTCCTAATCTATAGGATATGGTGCAACATGTAAGCATAGCAACATGCACATGCATACAAACATGCTATATGATGCAATATGTGGTCACATGCAAAAGAATGCAACAAGGCGGACTATGCACATGCGACACAACCTCAACGCTCGACGGCATGTCGAACTCATCCTAATGACCTCACATATGAACCTAAGGTTGATACTCTTGGATGTGTGGCATCGCCGCCTCCAGCTTTGGCGTGGCTACATGGGGGGCTTCCCCCTCTGATTTTTTATAGGGGAAACTCACCATTGTTCGTAGGGCGGACTAGCTACAAATCTTTTCCAGCTCTACGAACGCCCCGATCTTATAAGACGGACTAGCTACAAAGTTTTTGCCGTCCTCTAAGATCAAACTCAACTAATCCCTCCAAGGAAGATTAGGAGCGCCAAAACTGTGGGAAATTGGGATTCCAACCCAGCAATATTAAGATTAAAAGCTCGAAAATAGGGAATCGCTAGGCTACAAATAGGATTGGCCAATGCACAAGATTCCTAATCTATAGCTCACTCTAGGTAAATCAACAATCCATCACATAAGCAGCTGGACCTGTCGACACATGTTGTCTGGCACCTCTACCCCATGTGAGCGATCGAACCCATGTGCTTAGATCGGTCTAAACCTAGGGCCAGCTAAGGGAAAAGAAAGTTTCACCGCCATGACGGTTGAAGACGCGTTCTCTTTATGCTAAAGGAGAGCCCACGTTTCCGGTGTTCGGTCCACTTTCCGGCGAATCTAGCAACAACAAACGTGGAAAGCGGGATTTAGTGAGAAATGCGATGTGCCAAAAAAATAAGTTTGGCATACAAAAATATGACCAAAAATATACCTTCATAAAGAGAAGGGATCGAACGTGCCTCCATATGCTACGACGTCGTCGCCACATCGACGACAATAAGGTCACCAACCGGAAGCCGGCGAGGAGGTAGTGGTCACCGGTGAGGTGGATCGCGGACGGGGAAGGCAAGAAATATGCCATGGATCACACTTTTTGGTGCAAATGGGGGCTGGTGCACACATTGCCGGCGAAAGAGCATCTAGCTGGCAGGAAGCATGTCGAGGAGGCGTCGACAGCGAAGGGGAAGCTCCGACGTAAGTTGGATGTGACCCAAAAGAAGGGCTCTGCCCTAGATCTCGCACATGAGAGGGAGGCTACACCAAGAGGAACATCGCAGACGAGAGCTTCGCCGGTAAGAGAACGACAAAATAGAAGCTCAGTGCGTGAGGTGAGCGTCGACACAAGAGGTCGCGCCTGGAGGTGGAAGAAGGCTGGCTCAGGCGACAGCCGGCTGGAGGGAGTGCCGCCGGTGAGACTAGCGGCGAGGATGGCTGTACGACAAGCTAGGGTTCGCGAGAGGAGCTGGCGGCTGGGTTCTCGAGTGATGGATTTGGTAGAGAGAGGACCGTATGCAATATATTAAATAGGATAGTTATAATATTATTTATATATGTTATATAATAATAAAAATAATATTATAATTATTGTTCGTAAAATTTTAGTCTGTGCACATCCTCGCAGTGAAATGAACGTGCTCCTTGACTAAAATCGACGTTTCAGACGCAATGACGTAGTCTGTTTCATCATCTGGGGTCGTTTGGGGCCGCTCGGGCCACTTTTTGAGAAATTGGACCAAAAAAGAATATTTCGCAAATTTTAAGCCTGCTCACGGTGTCGTAGCAAAATGAACATCCTCCGTAGGTAAAATCGACGTCCCGAACACAATCGTGTGATCCGTTTGGTCATTCGGAGTCATTCAAGTGACTTTTTGATGATTGGGCTAAAATGATAATTTGAACAATTTTTATCACGTCCGTAAAGCCGCAGCAAAATAGACATCCTCACTAGGTAATATCAATGTCTCGAACACACTCGCGTGGTCCATTTTGTTGTTTGAGGTCATCTGAATAAGCTCGTTAGTGGATGGGCCAATTTGAGCCAATTTTCCGCGTGACGCGTTGAGTTAACACCTGTCGGCCCAACCAAAGCCATCTGATATGCTAAATGTCGACGGGCCTTCGCCTAGTGAAAGCCAAAGCCTAACAGAATGATTCTGGCTATGTGCCCCTCAACACGAACCGAAAGGTCACAAATGGATGTCTGGAGCTACGAGTGACTTATTTGCAAAAAGTACTACCCCCATGCGCTCGAGTGGACATCCCACACATGTGATATAAAAAATGATGCCAACAACCAAAAATGGGTAAAATTAGATAGCAAAAATCGTATATATTTTCAGTGCATCAGAATCCCCCAAAGTTTAACTATTACTTGTCCTCGAGTAATCTTTTTACTACATAAAATATAACTCTAGATAATGTACTTTTCAACTGTAAGACACTAAAATTTTTCATTCAAAAGAATATATTGGTTAGACTTTTAGAAAGAAATTTAGTAACTCAGGTCAATACTACAAGTATAATAATATTCAGCAATCAAGTCTAAGAGTTCTAGTCTTTTATTTATTTCAAGATAAACTATAATTTGTTACATTAAGAGTGCCTCAAAAGATTATGTGAGAAAAGAGTTCATGTAAACTTCATTAGAATGTAGGCCGGTACTTAAAACATAAATTCAGAAATGAAATCAAGTTCTCCCTTTAAGATGATTCAAGTGAAGCCAATTTTTGATTAGGCATCTCCTCAAGCTTCTCCTCATAAACATTTTTCTTTCTATTTATTTCCTTTTCTTTTTCTCTTTTCTTTGAGGGATTGTTCTTCAATCCTTCTTTTCTTTTCTTTTTTTTAATTGACGATTACTATATCTGGATAGCCTTTAATGATTTTAAACTTCACTCTCCTTTTTCTAAAGTTCAAACTTGAAATATCTCCTTACTTTATAGTTAAGTATAAGCTTTATTATTCATCATAAAGTTACAATCTCTTCTTAACACACAATACTTTAAGTCTCTTAACATTTCAAAAATACAGTTTTCTTTACTTTAAATAGTTGACTATAATCAAATCATTTCATACCAAATATCTTACTTCTATAAAATCAACCTTTATCACTAAACATTTTCATCCTATCCTTCCTTAATATTCAATTTAAATAAAAAGTTTTAGTTATCTTATAATGAGGTTCAACTGCCAGAAGTTATGCT
Source organism: Papilionanthe hookeriana x Papilionanthe teres (assembly GCA_022702705.1). Classification (NCBI taxonomy): domain Eukaryota; kingdom Viridiplantae; phylum Streptophyta; class Magnoliopsida; order Asparagales; family Orchidaceae; genus Papilionanthe; species Papilionanthe hookeriana x Papilionanthe teres. Next base: position 40,107,394 of record CM040436.1, on the reverse strand, counting down.
AATAATTTTTAAAAATATAATAATTGAGAACAAATAAAAGTTAATATTTCTCTACCCTCCCCCAAACTTAAATTTTTCAGTAAATTTGAATCAGTTCAGAGTAGAAGAAAACTAACCTCTCGTCTTTGGGATCTTGAAATCATCACAGCTATATGGTATTAATCAACATTTACAACTAGCAGGCATGAAACAATTAGTAGCAATGATATAACAATTTTAAATTTTTGCATAGGTAAAGAGAAATTAACATTAAACATCTAAACATCCAATAGAACATTATAACAAGAAACAAACTATCACACTACTAACAGTATAACTAACAATTTTAATGTTTCAGTACAACATGAAAAGTAAATAACACTATATCACAACAGTACAACACAGGGTTACACATCACATGAAAAGTAAATATCCACTACATCACATCAGTACAACATAAGAGACTAAGAAAAACAGAAATAAAACAAACAATCTACCAGTCTCTATCACCAGGATCAACAGCAGGGTCATCAGTAGGGTCATCAGCAGGGTCAGGTCTATATGGTGTATAGCTAGGGCAAGTAGGAAATATCACATCGGACTCCCCCTCATAAATCTAACCTGAGCATCATAATAAGCAATATCAAAATCAACTCTCCTCTGAAGATAATCTTCATTCACATCACTCCTCACCTCAAATACATCCATCCGACCATGGAGTTTATCCATACTAGCACTCTGTTGTCTCAGCTGCTCCATATTATCAGATAAGGTAGGCAGCTTGGAAGTAGATGGAACATCATAACTAGTAGTAGGAATATCAGTACTCCTGCGCTCAACTCTGGCTCCCACATGAGACTCATAAGTATGGATAATATTCTTTATAATTGGTCTCAATGGTATAGCTACATTCTCAGAACTACTGAACTCCACTCCAGACTGAACACAGAGGGCATGAACTAAAGCAGGATGTCCTAATCCTCCAGTGGTCTCGCCTCTAGCAATCGTCTGAATATTTTTGTAAATAATAGCTTTAATATCAATCTTTTTCATCTTCTGAATACAGTAGTTCAGAATCGCTCTATCTATAGTAACTTCAATGTGGTGATAAGATGGTAATTGTCTTGCAGAAATGAAATAATGCCAAACTTTTGAAGCAACATTCAAAGTGGAGGCAGGGAAATTTATCAACTATTTTGGACTTACTTTCCATTCTCCTTGCCCGTCAGTCAGAAAAGAAATAACCTCTCTCATAGTCTCCCTCCCAGTGACAAAGTTTTCGTATTCACACATGAATGGTTCCCGAGTCTGATAGAAAGCATTGATATGCTGAGGAGTAAACTCAACCTTCTTCCCTCTAACAAGCACATAGTCAGTCTCAGTCTAGGGTATGTTAGAGTAGAATTTTCTAACAACTCCCAAAACAACATTCACAGTGAAATAACAAAATCATTCCCAGTTTTGCTCTGCAATTAATTGTTCTACAGATCCGCCAGGACAATCAAAAGCTCAATCATGGATACACTTTTTGTTGTGAAGGATATAGTTATAGTGAAATTGGGCTTTGACATTAACAAACCTCTCCTCATCAAAATCTAATTTCCTCTTCCCTCTTGGAGCCATGTGAATTTCTAAAATTTGCATGAAAATTCCAATAAATCCCAAATTCACAATGTAATAAACTCCAAACACTATTCTAAACAAGTAAGAGAAAATTTCATCATGGAAGTCTCAAAATCTCTTTAAAACTCCAAAAATTCCACCATAAGCAATGTGAGAGATTTCCATGGTGAAAATCCAAAAATTTTAACTTAAAGTGAAGGTCTTACTAAGAGAAGTCCAAATCTGGTGTCGAAAAGCCTTGAAATATCCTTAAATTCAAGATCTAGCAAGCTCTAGATCTTCAAAATCGCAAAAAATGGAGGAGGAAGATGAAGGAAATGGAAAACTTTGTGGGTCCCAGGGAAAACATCGTGAAATCGAGAGTTTTAGGCCTTTTTTTGGGTTCGGGCGCCGATGGTGCTCTATTTAAATAAATTGGCCAACTTTCTGGATTTGGACGCCGGCGGTGCCAATCCAAAATATTTTCTGAGTCTGAAAATTTTTTCATAATTTTGATCTTTTTGAAGTTCACAATGATGTTTAACACTTCAATAGGCATTTACATTATCTCATAAGCATTAATTAACACAATTTTTCACACAAACAATACACAACATCTTATATAAATAAAATCCAAGTTACATCATAGACACTAAATATTTTCATTCAAACCAACTATTCTTAGATATTTAGTGCAGCAAGTACTCTACGATAGGCAAGCACTAAGATCTAAGCACACAATGAAAGTAAACACATCCAAATCCAAGTTCAAATCTCAAAGCAAATACTACACAAACCAAATATAACTAAGCAAAGCAAACTAAACACGCAACAAACATAAGTAGAATCCATTAATTATTCCACATCAGTTTCAGAACTATCCTCTCCTCTAATGTCTTTAATTGATTGTTGATGCACAAACAAGTTATAGAATGGACGAAATGGAAATTCGTCAGATGATTCTTCAGCAATCACCGCTTTCTTCTTCATAAGATTGATCAAGCCCATCTCAATTCAACTAGTGTGATCGAATTGCTCTTTCATTCTCCAATTCATATGATCAAATAAATTAGAAATATTATTGATCGCATTCATAACGTTCCGTACCTCTTTCTCCAATTTTTTGATCCTCTTCAATATCATTCTAGAACCTTGAGGAAAATAGGGTTGAATCGGCTGTGAAGTCTGTGTTGGTTGATCAGCAAGCAAATTCATGTCATCTTCTCCAACTGTCTGGTAGTCGTAGAGATTAGTTGGATCAATAGGCCTCCATGGAAGAAGAACCTTTACCCAACTTTCATAAGGAACCTGTGACTTACTACATAACAAAAATATGGTGGATGGGTGTCCAAGCTTATATTTAGCGCCATGCACAATTAATCCAAGTACTGATTTCACAATAATATTACCAATGTCAACCGGCCTCCCAGTTTGAATACATAAATTCAAAATGGTACTTTCCTTGGTTACCATGCTAATCTTCAATGTCGCAGATTACTTTGTCGAAATAAAGTAATGTCACTGCTTCGATACTGGAATGAGAGATGCAGAAGAGAAACTCATGTATCCATTCTATCTGACTTCCCATTCTTCATTCTTATCTGTCAGATATCGATATACATCATTCATATTATCCCTCGTGGCATTGAAATTAGAATAATGGCAAATAGGTACGTTCTCGATCATAAAGAGATCGTTGATTCTTGCAAGAGTTAATTGAACAAATCTACCACGCCAAATATAAACCCTTGGTTGATCCCGTGAAGATTTGCATAAAACTCTTTCACGACGGGAACAACAACGGAAGCGGTAGTGTAGCAAAGCACTTCCCAAAGTCTCTCTTTAATAATTTCTTCAATTCTAGTAGTAGGATTATCCATAACTTGATTTATGAAGCCTCTTTCCTTGATAATCCTTCTTTTCATCATCAATTTGTTGAACAAACGTTGCGCTTCAAAACTTATGAACTTTCTTCGATTGAAAACACGAAATTGAGGGGTTTCAATGGGAAAGGAATCCATAGAATACGAATTGGGATAGGAGGTTTTCGTTTTTTTGGAGTTAAGAAGTCAAAAATGAAGTTTAGGGAGTTATAAGGACTAAGATCCCGCCAAAAACCGCCAAAACTAGCATTTTGAAACTTAAAAATCGGCAAACAAATCTTGGGTGCCGGCGGCGCTCAAACGGTCAAGTTCAGTGCATGAAATACGATAGGGCGCCGGCGGCGCCAGTGGTAAAAAATTCTTACCGAACTTTGTTTGGTCCAAAATATTCCAATATCTCGATTCAATACATCATTTATCAATTTTTAAAGTATTTAGGAGTAATTAGGATTCAGAAATAACTACCTAAAAAGCACAACTACAACAAACAAGCAAATAAACCACAAAGATACATATGGGTTGCCTCCCATAAAGCGCTTGGTTTAACGTCGTCAGACAAACCATTCAATTAATCGAGATGACTCAAAATTAAAACCACTTTGAAGTCAGGTTGAAACCCGTCAAAGTAAGGATTTAATTGATGCCATTAACTTTGAAAATGTTTCCAGTATCAGGATCTTTAATATCAACAGCTCCATAAGAATGAACTTTTACAACTGTAAAAGGTCCTAACCATCTAGACTTGAGCTTTCCAGGAAATAACTTCAATCTTGCATTGTACAATAAAACTTTTTGTCCATTTTCCAAATTCCTTTTCATTATCTTCCGATCATACCATAAGTTTCTTTTCTCTTTATAGATCCTATCATTGTGATAAGATGCATTTCTAATCTCTTCCAATTCATTCAATTGCATAAATCTTTTCTCTCCAGCATTTTTCAAATTAAAATTTAACTCTTTTATCGCCCAATATGCTTTATGCTCCAATTCAACTGGTAAATGATAAATCTTACCAAACACTAGTCTATAAGGAGACATTCCAAGAGGGGTTTTAAAAGGAGTTATATAAGCCCGTAAAGCAGTATCTAATCGAGTAAACCAATCTAATTTATGATTATCCACAGTTTTCTCCAAAATTCTTGTAATTTCACGATTAGACACTTCTATTAAACCACTAGTCTGGGGATGATAAGCAGCAGAGATTCTATGAATGATATTATATTTCTCAATTAATCTCTTAATTCGATTATTCCTGAAATGAGATCCACCATCAGTTATGATTACTCTCAGCATTCTATATCTTTTAAATATGTTTTTCTTTAAAAATTTTGAAACACTCTGAGCATCACCTCTTCACCTCTGGGTAAAGCAACAGCATCAATCCATTTCGAGACATAATTAACAGCAACCAAAATAGATTTCCAAATGAAGGAGTGAATGGTCCCATCAAATCTAATCCTCATACATAAAAAATTTCAACTTCTAAATTTTAATTTAGAGGCATTTCATTTCTTCAAGAGATATTACCTACTCTCTGACACCGATCACATGATTTAATATATCTATAAACATCTCTAAAAAGAGTAGGCCAATAAAATCTAGATTGTAAAATCTTAAAAGCAGTTTTATCAACACCAAAATGACCTCCAAATTCAGAATCGTTACATCGTTGAATAATCAAATTTGTTTCTTCTTGTGGCACAAATTTCCTAATAATCAGATCCTTACACTATCTATATAGATAAGGCTCTTCCTAAAAATAGAATTTTGCATCATATTTAAACTTCTTTTGTTGTTGCCTTGTTAAATTAGGTGGTGCAATATAATTCACAATATTAGCATACCAAGGCAAATTATTTCCCATAATAGTATAGAGTTCCTCATCAGGGAATATTTAAGTAATTTCTTTTTCAAATTTAGATAATTTATCATAATCTATTCTGGATTGATGATCAGCTATTTGATTATCAGCTCCCTTCCTATCAACTATCATAAAATCAAATTTTTGCAGAAGAAGTATCCATCTAATGAGTCTAGGTTTCGCATCCTTCTTTTGCATTAGATATTTAATAGTCGAATGGTCTGTATGCACAATAATTTTAGCTGTGATTAAATAAGATCTAAATTTTTCAAAAGCAAACACTATAGCTAATAATTCTCTTTTAGTTGTGGTATAATTAATTTGAGCCTCATTAAGAGTTTTACTAGCATAGTAAATGACTGAATACTTTATCATGCCTTTGCCCCAATGCTACTCCGATTGCATAATCACTAGCATCACACATAAGTTCAAATAGTTTCTCCCTATTAGGTGAAACAATTATAGGTGCAGTGATTAATTTTTCTTTTAATAATTTGAAAGCTCCTAAGCATTCATCATTAAAATCAAACTTTCTATCGTTTTCTAAAAGTCGGCACAAAGGTTTGGTAATTTTAGAAAAATCTTTAATATATCGCCTATAAAATCCAGTGTGTCCTATGAAACTCCTCACCTCTCTTACAGCAGTGGGTGGCAGTAATCTATCAATCTCTCTAATTTTAGCAGGATCGACCTCCATACCATGCTCAGAAATTTTATGCCCAAGCACAATTCCTCCTGCAACCATAAATTTACATTTCTCCCAATTCAGAACTAGATTTATTTTCTCACAAAGCTCCAAAACTTTTGCTAAGTTTTCCAGGCAAATTCCAAATGAAGTCCCGAATATAGAGAAATCATTCATAAATACTTTCATTACATTATCTATCATACTATCAAAGATAGACATCATACATCTCTAAAATATTGCAGGTGCATTACACAGTCCAAAAGGCTTTCTTCGAAAAGCAAAGGTTCCATAAGGGCTAGTAAATGTTATCTTTTCTTGATCCTCAGGAGCAATAGGTATTTTATGGTAACTAGTATATCTATCCAGAAAATAGTAGTACTTGTGTCCAGCAAGTCTATCTAGCATTTGATCTAGAAAAGGAAGAAGAAAGTGATCTTTTCTAGTTGCGGTATTTAATTTCCTATAGTAAGTACAAATTCACCATCCATTAATTTGTCTCGTGGGTATAATTTTATTAAATTCATTCACTTCAACCGTCAGTCCTCCATTTTTTGGTACACAATGTATTATACTTATCCAAGCACTATCTGAAATAGGATAAATAATTCCAACATCCAGCCATTTTAAAATCTCTTTCTTAACTACTTCTTTCATTATAGGATTCAGTCTCCTTTGCGGACCAACTCTCGATTTATGTTCTTCATCTAATAAAATTCTATGCATACAAATCGAGGGACTAACTCCTTTAATATCAGCCAAAGTCCATCTAAAAGCTTTCTTGTATCTTTTTAAAGTTTCCAACTACTTATGTTCTTGGTATTCGTTTAGCTCCGAAGATACAATAACAGGCAAAGTAGATGATTCTCCTAAAACATATACTTTAAATGATTAGGGAGAATTTTCATTTCAAGTTCAGGACGTTTTATGATAGATGGAATTAAGCTTTTATCTCCACCTTCCATAGTGTCTAATATTTCGAATCTCTCCTAAACATACTCCAAATCTTCATTCTTCTCACTATCTGAATTTTTTTTTATCTTCACTTTCTTCTTCAAACATATTTGTATATTCTTCTTCTTTTTCAAATATATTTTCAAAATGATCGTTTCTCAAATAATCACAGACCTCCATTATAAAACATTCATTATCTTTTTCCATTGAGGGATACTCCATAGATTTTAAAATATTAAAGGTCACCTCTTGATCACTAACTCTCATATTTAATTCTCCTTTTTGAACATCAATTACCGCTCTTCCAGTAGTAAGGAATGGTCTTCCCAAAATGATTGGAATTTCTTTATCTTCCTCCATATCAAGTGAAATAAAATTAACAGGAATGATAAATTTATCCACTTTCACTAACACATCTTCCACCACTCCTTTAGGATAAGTAATGGAACGATCGGCCAACTGAAGTGTCAAGGACGTAGGATAAATTTCTCTTATTCCTAACCTTTTGAAAGTTGATAAAGGCATAAGATTAATGCTCGCTCCCAGATCACATAAAGGTTTTCCGAAAAAATTTTCACCTATAGCACACGGAGTAGTTGAAACTACGCACCAAGTCGCGTATTGTTCTTCACGACAAATTTAGCGTCTATTAAACTTTTAACCTCGTCATGACTTGTTGTTCGATTTCTAGACGCATTCTTCTCGGGACCTTGTCTCGACCGGAACGTGCTGTGATCCACCCCTAGCTTGCGGACCGCGACCTCGGAGCAAAACTCGGCATCTCATCGTAGCTCCAAGCAAAACAAGCCTCTTGAATTCCATTAATAACTTGATTATTTTTCGGAGTCTTCTTTTTATTGAGTAAAGAGCTAACAAAGGTAGGTCTAGGCTCTTCGCTAGTACCTAAGTTAACTTCTATTAACTCATCTATTGTAGATTTGATTTCTTCTTCGAATTCCGCAGCGTCTCCAATTTGCAAATCTTCGAGTTCTTCTCCGTAGTTTGCGCTTTTCATTAGATTCGCAGTGATAACCACAAAATCTCGCATCATCAACTGATCCCGATCGTGCCGAATCCGAGACCATGCTTTTGAGTTGGGTGGACGACCGGGAGTTATTCCATAATTTTTCGAAATGTCAGATCGAATTTTGTCCAATCGTCGAGGTAAGAAACCACATTGAATTAAATTTTCAACACAGTGAGAGTACCACTTAAAAGCAATTCCATTAATTCTGATGAAGTAGCATCTTCAAGTTGTACATTATTTTCGCCTTTGAGGAAGAAGCACCACTATGGAATTTACTGGTTTTGCACCACCGCTACGTACCTCTTCGGACTCCATACCCTCGATCTTATTAGAACGGATCGGGGTCGTGGTCAAGGGGTGATGTACATAGTGGTTAATCTTCTCGTACATCGATTTATATTCTTCGTTTCTTTCATCTTCGAGAGGGATCGACCAGGGTTTCTTCCGACTTATTGTCGCTCGCTTCTTGTTTGATTTCTTTTTCTTCTTCGAACTATCTTCCCAATCGACATCGATGGTTGGTTTCCTCTCGTCCAATCGTCCTAACGTCTCTACCATGACCTCGTCCCCGCCTCGACCTCGATGCGAGTTGTGGAGAAACCTTCACCATCTCGCCGTAAGGGAGTGGTGAGGATCGTTGGACTAGAATTTCGTGTTCTTCGTTGTCCCGAACTTTCTTTGCTTCATTTGTTATGGTATCTCTCGAGAAGATCGTTTTCTTCTGTGGTGCATAATAAGCCGCATCCCTCATGATCTCAATTTCATGTACCTGAGAATGGTTGTAAGTCACCTTTGATGCACTCGTTCCCCTCCATCGTAGTATTTGATGCACCGATGTAGAGATGATGGTACCATCCCGTTTTCATGTATCCATGGTCGGCCCAAGAGAGCGTTGAACGATGTTTCGAATCAATTGGCGTGAAATTTCGCGTTGTCTTTAAGCAAGTCAATCGGCTTTCATCGCAGCGTTATTGAGTCGAGGGCTCTTTCTCCTTTCTCCGGTTGAATCCTCTTAATAACATTTTGGTTTCCGCCGAGTTCACGAGCATCAATTTCCAAGTATGCTACTGTCAAGATTCATTATATCGATTGGATGCTCCCGGATCCACCAATACTCGGAGAGTGTAAATTTTCCGACGGGACCCGAAATGTACAACTACGCACAGGATCCGCCGTTCCAAGTAGTAGTCGTCACCGCGAAGGTACCTCGTCGTTCTTTTAACGAGCAAACCTCATCGAAGGACTCTCCCGCCCATTCGAGCTAAGCACTGGATCAAGCAAAGCTCGATCGCAGCTTCTCTCATCTCTTTTTGATAAGACGAGAGCGTCGGTGAGATGCTCGCCTTGGCCGGTAGTTTCCTAAGATGGGCTAGCACGTTGTAGTCCACTTTATTTTCATGTGTTTTCGCTCTTCTCGAATGGGTATTTCTTCTCACGGGCTGGGCCCTTCCAACAACCGCCGTCTTCGTCTTGACCCATTCCTGGAGGTAGAACTTTTCCACTCCTTAAGTTGACTTCGTAATTTCCTTCGAATCTATTGCCGAGCTCATTGTCTCTCTTCTTGGAATCGAATGACAGTTCTTCCGGACACGAGTCCGAAGGCTCTAACTCTATCGCGACCGGAGCTCCTCGAAACTCACATAGATTCGTTGCTTCGTTGAACTCTCGCAGCCTCCGATGGATGTCTTCTTCATTATTTTGCTTGTCGAGATCGTGTATGATTCGAGAATTGTCGTTGTATCGAAATCGATATCCTGATTATCGTTAGTTACGTAATCGTTAGAAACAACAAAAACGTAGCCAACACCATCACCCTTTATCATTATATCCCACCGAAGTGAGCGTATAATCATACGTAGTCGTGGGTTCGAGGGATTTCTCCCCCGAATCTAAACAACTATCCTAGGATAAGCAGCCCCTAGTCTAGCCTTAGGTGCTTTCCCGCCTTCTTCTTCGTCAATTTTCTTCTTCTTCAATCGTCTCCCCGTCGAGGTGGTTCTTCTATCGCAAGTGATAGTACCGGCTTAACAGTTTCAAACTCCTCGAATCAAGTCGCACCGAAGCGTCCGGATGCCGTCTAAAATCTTTTCGAAGACCTCGTCCAAGCTGTAGTCCTATCCATCGTCGGCCGTAGATGTGATCTATCGAATGATGGGATCGGGCCGAGATAACATTGATGGAACCTCCTTTCTCTGGGTTCCTTCATGTACTCCTTCGGGATCGTTATATTCCCTTTCCGCAAAGTTGTCAATGGGAGCCAACTTCTTGAAGGTAATGCAATCTTCTATCTTGTGTCCAAGCATCCGTGTAAGGGCAAAAGTTGGGATCACCCTTTCTTGTTGACTTCCTCTCGGTCTTTAGGCTCGGGTACTCGGAAATCCGCAGTCTTCATCGACTACGGAACATTTTTGGCAATCGCTTCATTCTTGAACGGATATTCTCGCTCAAAGCTCTTTTAATGTACGCGTGACGAGACGGTTGTTCATACCGCGAGATGACCGATAGCCGGGCTCTGGCTGTCGGTAATTCTCGTTGTGGTTGTTGCGGCCGTTCGTGGTATTTGCATCGCGTTGCTTGCCTTTGTCAACTGCCGCGACGATCCCGGATTTCTTTTTCAAAAGTCTTGCTGTGCTTTTGTTTATCTCGTCTTATTTGGTGAAACTTAATTGCTTTTGCCTCCTCTTGCAAGCTTCCGCCTTGCTAACAACTTCTCGAAAGTCTTAATAGTAAATCCCGAGGAGAAGTTATCGGGCTATGATGCTTTTTAGCAAAATGCCGATCGCACAGCCTCAGCTGTGGTTCACACTTCATACTTAAGTTCCTCCATCGAGTATGTAATCCACCAAAGTTTCATTCGCCGCTTCTCTACCACTAAATCACCTATAGTGATGTGGTGTTGAGTTCCGACAATCGCTCGATGAAGAGGTTCTCTAGCTCGAGAATGTCTTAACCGAACCGTTTCGTACCCCGCATACCGCCGGCTGGGGCGATCCCCGACACCGCCGCACGAACCGTCGGAAGAGTAATGCATCGCTCCCGCCGCATTGCAACAACTCGGCACGAAAATGTGCCACATGCCGTCGGGGGTTCCTGGGCTCCGTCGGCGTCTTGGACAGAGGCTGCACGAAGCCTTTCGGTACGGACGTCGAATTCTTCGGCAAGGTCTACCCGTCCGAATGGATGTCCCGCCTTCGATCGTGCTAAGGCTTCTCGCACTCCGCCGTTCCACCAAATTCTTGATATCCTTTTCAGAATCATACTTCAGGTTGTATCCTTTTTCGAAATTGATCATCCCATCGACGGACGTAATCTCCTTTCCTCCGTCTACAATGTGAATGACCTCTCGGGGGTGTTTCCCTTTGTGGTTGTATTTCACCGGAGAGTGGCCGAGCTACGGCCATCTCTTCCATCCTTTTCGCCATTTGAGCGACTCCATCATCTTTCGAAGTCGCCCTTACCGCCCGTCTCTTCTCGCGGGCCGCGAACACTCGCGAAGCCGATGAAGCTCGTGTTTCAACCATGCCGATTTCTCGCGTATTCGTCGTCCATGAATTCCGATGAATCAACTGGCCTCCGAACTTTTCTTCTCTTTCTTTTGCTAATCGTCTGACATCGGTTCTCAACTTTTCCATGGCATCTTCTAGCGGGGCTTTCGTGTGTCTTCGTGTTGTCGTGCGATGCTTGCCGGTCCCCTTCTCACGAGTCCCCTTCATCGCGTACACTTTCTTCCGCATTCAAGTCTCCCGGCGAGACTTTCTTTCTCGGGCCGCCGTTTCAACCTCAACTACCCAAAAGAGGACGCCCATACCATCCTTCCGCAACAGTATTGCCCAGACTGCATGGTCCGTTCGCCAAATGCCGAAGGTGGTATCCTCCCCCTAATTTGTAATCCCGAGACGACAACGGGCTGACTAGCCTTCATTCTTTTACTTGGCTTTTCCGTCATGATGGCGGGTTCTACTCGGGCCCAAGACGGGATTTGACCGGCACCCGCCCTATCCTCCGTAGAATTTCGATACTCTGCGCTTTTCCTTCTTCGCTAACTTTTTCTACCAAAGGTTTGGCAAATGAGCAAACGGCTACTCTAGTTCTTTTCTTGCGGCTATCGTTGTAATATGCGGGCCGTGGTAATGTGGCAGCAATCTTGCGAATATTTTCTTCATCTTCTGCGGCGGAGAGGGGATGAAACCCGCTTCCTCCCAACAAAGGTATGTATTCAAAGTAATGTGCATATTCCTTTGCGCTCTCGAATTTCTTCTAGAAAAGCAATCTCAAAGAAATTTCGGCTTCTTTAGCGATCCTCCTATTTCTCTGCTTTCTCTCTTTCTCTCGGGTCCTTGTTAGTGAGGGAATCCTTGAACCGGACCCGATCTCGAAAACAGAAGGTCTCACAAAGAAGATCTCAGGCTCCTCCACGGCATCGTGCCCATCATAATTCTCGATTTCTTTCCCCTGGGATTCGGGGCAAAAGCTCCGGGTAGGTGCGTAAACAACTGCACTGGGGGTAGAAAGAATGTACCTTCCGGCAACAAGAGTTCCTCTTTAGTCGGGATCCTTTCGTTAGGAGGGAATTCCCTTGGCCGACCTAAGGTCAACCTGCCAGCCGGTTCTTCAGCCTGTGCACCTCGTTTGCTCATCGCTGCAAAGAGGGAGACGTCGGTGACCTTGACGTTCGTGTTTTCAACTTTTGTCCAAATCGGATGATTCCATTGTCGGGCAACTCATCCCCATGCATTGCCGAGGTCCACCACCCATTGAGAAAGAGAAAACTGGGCTTGGGCTTCCATTTGCAGATTCTGGGTTGCTCTAAGTTATGCTTCTTTTCTTTAGGACGAAAAGAAAGGAATTGAAAAGAGTCCGAACTCATTCTGTTCATGTATTTATAAAAAGGAATCGTTTATTAAAAGAATCACTTATTAGAGGGTTTGTTTATTTAGAACGGAGTGTTCAAAGGCGTAGAGAAGGTATGAATCCGAACTGAGTTGGAAAGGAAAAGAGAGTCTTAAGCAAGGCTTCTCGACTCGAAGGATCAATTCTAAACTAACACCTAGTCAAATCCACCCCACCTCGTGTAAATGAGAAGGATTCTAACCCTCTCGCTAGTGTCTAAACAACAGTCTTCTAAATCCGAGAGAATGTTGGTTATACTTGTTCACAGAGAATGAACATAAGATTCAACGGAAAGAAGGGTAGTTTGATCCATAAGGGACACGGATACACCACCGATTTTTGAGTTATAATTTGTTGACTATAATGCAGAGAGGAATTGATCTCAATGAGTCGCCTTGTTGTCGGCATATTTTTAGGTTTGTGGTGTTGTATTTTTGAGAAAGAGGTCGCCTACGTAAATTGTCGGCGAATTTTTAATTTAATTTAAATAAATAATTAAAAAGTAGTATTTTATTTTGAAAATAATTTTAAATTTGAAATTTTTAGAATATGAAATCAAACTGATCTCACATCCCGAATAGCTTATATAAACGAGCACCGCATCATAAACCGTGTATCTATCCCGAAGAATTTTACACACCGCTTGATGATGGGGCTCGATTAAATAAACTAGAAAGTTTTGTGACATCCGTTTGGTCTCGCGAACCAATTTTATAAGCCGACAAATTCCCCCGTTTAATATGAAAACATTTAAACAGTGGTTTATATTACTCGGGTTCTTTAAAATTCCCTATAAGGGCAAGCCCCTATAGTTAATTACATCTTAAGTGACGGGAATCACCTAAGAAAACTCTCGATAATAATCAATAATTCTCGCTCTCAAGAATTTCAAAGTTTAAGTTTTCAAAGGATCGAATTTTTTTGAAATTTCAAAAGGGATTAGCTCAAATTTGGAATATTTTATTTTGAAATTCAAAGCGAAGAAAAGTAGGAGAAATTACGGATCCGAAGCGACTTCGGTAATTTCCCGACTATCCTATTGTTTGGCTTGGATTTTAGAAAGTCCTAATGTTTATTTGTTTAATCTCGTCAATTTTTAATTAATTAGGGCTTATATTTATATGATAGAATCATACAAATTGCCCGGAAGATATGAGGGTTTATGTCGTATCGGATGACTACCTCGGAATCCTAAGACCGGTTGTGGCTTAATTTGCAATTCAAATGCCTAACGAAGAGTTTCAGGATTTATGTTGCACTGTGTGCAAACTACCTCGAAGTCCTACGGCTTGTTTAACTCTCTAGAAAGTTTTGTTGATGTAGGTTTAAGTTTTGCCGACGACGATGGCCGTGCCGCCCACCATGCTCCGAGCTCCTTGTTGTTGCAAACAGGTTTAGTTATAGAAGTCATAAATCGGGAGATGAGAGAAGTGTTTGGTTTAGAGAAGTCTTAATTTCCAAGTGTTCTTTATGTTTTAATTGAAACAACATCTTAAAGTTTCGATTAAATGTAGAACCGATTAAGATCCCACGGTTCCGTCATCCCGCACCGTTATTTTCATCGAATTCACTTAGTCCAGATGAATTTGCTAAACGAAGGTAATGCAATCTTCTATTCAAACTCAAGTATCCGGTGGTAGGGGCAAAAGTTGGGATCACCTTTCTTGTTGACTTCCTCTTGGTCTTTAGCTCTGGCAGCTGGAAATCTGAGTCTTTATCAGACTATTGGACATCTTTCGGCACTGCTTCATTCTTGAACAGATTTTCTCTTGCTCAGAAGCTCCTTAATGTACGTTGCGGACGAGGCGGTCGTTCAGTACCGCGGAGATGACCGATACCGGGCCGGGTTGTCAATTGCTGTGGTTGTCGCGCTGTCAGTGGTATTGCATCGGCTGTTTGCTCACGGAATCAGCCGCAATGATCCCAGATTTCTTTTCAAAAGTCTTCGCTGTGCTTTTGTTTGTCCGTCTGGTTTGGCGAAACTTAATCGTCGCTCTTCTCAAAGCTTCCGGCTCAACAACTTCTCGAAAGTCTTAATAGTGAATCCTTCGAGGAGAAGTGCTATCGGGCTTAATGCTTTTAAGTAAGATGCCGACTGTGTGATAAGCCGTTTTGCATTGGCTCACACTTCACGCTAAGTTTCTCCATCTAGCATTTAATCCTCCAAGTTCACTTGCCTTTGTTTCTCTACCACTAACCACCTATAGTGATGTGGTGCCGAGTTCGGCGACCGCTGATGAAGAGGTTCTCTAGATCCGAGAACGTCTTCATCGAACCATTCGGGGTAACACCAGAAGGGGCCGAAGGCGATTCTCGACAGCCGTCGGACAGAACTCCGTCGGCAGAGCCGTATCGTCTGCTGCATATCAGAATAACTGCACGAAAGTGTGCAACATGCCGTCTGGGGTTCCCGCTCCGTCATGGCCTGGAAATCGCAGGTGTACGAAGCCTTCGGCATTGACAACACACCCTTTCCGGGTAAGGTCTACCCGTCCGAACGGACGTCCCGCTCCCTCGATCGCGCTGGCGCCTCGCACTCCGGCCGGCTCCACCAAGCTCTTGATATCCTTTTCAGGATCATACTTTCAGGTTGCAGTCCTTTTTCAACCGATCATCCCCATCGACGCGATGCAATCTCCTTTCCTCCGTCTACAATGTGAATGACCTCTCGGGGTGTTTCTCTATGTGGTCTGCATTTCGACTCCGGAGAGTGGCCGCAGCTACGACCATCTCTTCCATCCTTTTCGCCATTCGAGCGATCGTGTCGTCTCTCTTCCCGAAGCCGCCTCCCCACCGCCTCGGCTCCTCTTCCCCGCGGCTGCGGAGCACCTTGCGGAGCCGATGAAGCCCGTGTTTCGACCATGTTGATTTCATGATATTCGTCGTCCATGAATTCCGATGAATCAATCTCGCCTCCGAACTTTTCCTCTCTTCTCTTTGCCAACCGGCTGGACATCTCGCTCTTCAACTTTTCCATGAGCATCTCTCTGGGGCCGTCCTTCGTGTGTCTTCGCGGTTGTCGTGCGATAGTACTGTCGGGTCCCCTTCTCACGAGTCCCCTTCACCGCGGTAAAGACTTGCTTCGCATTCAAGTCTCCCGGGCGAGACTTTCTTCTCGGGCCGTCGTTTCAATCTCAACCGCCCAAGAAGGTGGACGCCATACCATCCTTCTGAAGAAGCAGGTCTCGGTGACTGCATGGTCCGTCGGCCAAATGCCGGAAGGTGGTATCCTCCCTAATCAGAATCCCGAGACGACGGCGTGTGCGACTAGCCTTCATTCCTTTTACCTGGCTCCTTTTCTGTCATGATGGCGGGTTCTTACTCTGGGCCCAAGACGGGATTCTGACTCGGCACCTCGCCCCTATCCTCCGTAGAATCTCCGATACGGGGCAGCTTTTCCTTCTTGCTAACTTTTCTACCAAAGCTTCCGGAGTCGAGCAAACGGCGTAGTTCTAGTTCTTTTCTAAGGCACGTTGTAATATGCGGGCCGAGGCAATGCGGCAAAGAATCTTGCGAATATTTTCCCCGTCCTCCGCGGCGTGAGAGGATGGAACTCGCTTCCTCCCACAAAGCGGTATGTATTCAGCAATGTGTATATCTTGAGAATGTATATTCCGGCAAGCTTCTCCGGATTTCCTTCTAGGAAAGGAAGCCACATCAGGCCCATCATGAGCCATGAAGGGACTTCGTCGGAGGCATCCACTACGTTGCTCCTAACCCTCTGGCCCAAGGGCTCAGGGGTTAAGGACCATCCATGTGAATCACCTACACGAGCTCGTAGGAGGTCGGGTTAGGCAAGGAGCGGTAGTTTTAGAGGTGTGTGAAAGTGTAGTGTGTGCAGTGTAATGTGTGTAAGTCAGCCCTTCACCGCATCAGTGCCACCTGCAGTGAGATCCTGCGGCCAAAGAGGTCCCAGAGAGAACTCATCCTCAAAACTTCCACATTTGATTTTCAACTCCCCTAGGCGATTAGGGGTCTACAGTCAAGCTTGTGAGAGTTTGCAGGGAGTCAAGAAGTGGTTTGAATTTCTAAAAAGGTGGGTCCCAATTCTAGTCCTCTAAGATAGTCAAAGGAAAGCCTAAGGCTAGATCCTAAGTACTAAAGAGAAGCAGAGAAGACCTCATCAAAAAATGAGGTCAACATCGGGTCTACAAATTAGGGAGGATACCACCTTCCAGCATATAGCCGGCAGATCATCCGGTCCTAGGCTTCCAGCTGTAAGAAGGATGGTATGGTGACCTACTACTGGCTAGTTAAGACAAAACAATGTCCTGAGAAGAAAAGTCTCATCAGGAGACTTGAATCAGAAGAAAGTGCTACTGCAATAAAGGGGACTCCTGGGAAGGAAGTTCAACAACCGTCACGAGACGACTGCGAGACCGTGGGGAAAAGGCCATTAGAGGATGCCATGGATAAGTTAAGGACCGACATCCGACGGTTAGCAAAAGAAAGAAAGAAGAACTAGGAGATGAAGTTGACTCATCAGAGTTCATGGATGAGGATTATGCCAAGATCAACATGGTTGAGACGCGAGCATCATCAGCTTCACAAGGTGCTCCAGCAGCTACAGAAAGAGATGAACCAGAAGTGATGAGGGCACAGCTTCGGGAAAGAGATGACACAATTTCCCAGATGGCAAAGAGGATGGAAGAGATGGTCCGCCGCCTTAGCCACTCTCCGAAGTCGGTACAACCTCGTAAAGAGACACCACCGTGAAATTATCCATATTGCAGATGGAGGAAAAGAGATCACATCCGTCAACGGAGATGAACAACCAAAGAAAGATCCTGCACAAAGCATGATTCCATAAAAGGACATTAAGAGCATGGTAGAACAGCAGGTGCGAGAGGCCCTAGCATAATCCAAGAGCGGAGCATCTATTCAGACGGGTAGACCTTACCCCGAAGAGTTCGATGCAGTCCAATACCTGAAAGGCTTCGTACCACCTCTGTTTAAGACTTTTGATGGAACAGGAAACCCCCGGCAACATGTTGCACATTTTCGTGCTAGTTGCTGCAATGCCGGTGGGAGTGACGGTTTACTCTTCCGACAATTTGTCAACAGCTTATCAGGGATTGCCTTTGACTGGTACGCAGAATTGCCAAATGGTTCAGTAAATACCTTTTCAGAACTAGAGAATCTCTTCGTTAAACGATTTGCCGAGGCTCAGCACCACATCACTATCAGTGATCTAGTGGTGGAGCAACAAAAGTCGAACGAGACTTTAGTGGATTACATACTTCGATGGAGAAACATAAGCATGAAATTTGAACCACACTTCAAGAACAACATGCAGTCGGCATCCTACTTAAAAGTATCCATGGCCCGATAGCACTTCTCCTTAAAGGATTTAGAATCAAGACTTTCGAGAAGTTGCTTAGCAAGGCCAGGAGCTTGCAAGAAGAGGCAAAGTAGTTAAGTTTCGTGGAGAAGAACGATAAGCAGAAGCCTGTAAAAACATTCGAAAAGAAATCCAGAATCGTCGCGGTAGTAGATAAGGGTAAGCAGCCGATTCAGATACGAATCGAGCGGCCACGACTCTAGTTATCAACCACCACAACAGACTTATCAGTAACCTCAGCAGGGCTATCAGCAACCTCGACGAAGGCTATCAACGAACCTCGTCCAAGCTACCGATCGCCTCAAGGCATTATGAACAACCGCCTCGTTCATCGTGTACCTTAAGAGAGCTTCTAAATAAAGAATATCCATTCAAAACTCGAAGCAACGAGCGAAGATGTTCCACGAGCTTAATGAAGACACCGGATTTTCACCGCTGCAGCCCAAAAGCGAGGAGGAAATCAATAAGAAAGATCATCCGAACTATTGCCCTTACCACCAGATGCTCGGACATAAGATAGAGGATTGCATCACTTTCAAGAGTTGGCTTAATGATAATCTCCGGAAAGGGAACATAACGATCCCAAAGGAATACATGAAAGAGTACCAGAAAGGAGGTTCCGTCAATGTTATTTCAACGGATCCCTTTGTTCTGATAAACCCGTACACGACTGATGATGGATGGAGTACTGTCTGTACAAGATCATCGAAGAAAATTTTGGATCACATCCAGGCCGCTTCGGTACGCGCTTC
Source organism: Papilionanthe hookeriana x Papilionanthe teres (assembly GCA_022702705.1). Taxonomy (NCBI): domain Eukaryota; kingdom Viridiplantae; phylum Streptophyta; class Magnoliopsida; order Asparagales; family Orchidaceae; genus Papilionanthe; species Papilionanthe hookeriana x Papilionanthe teres. Next base: position 40,088,420 of record CM040436.1, on the reverse strand, counting down.
AACTCAGAGTTTAAAACCTGTCGAGCTGGCACTATCACTTACGATTAAAGAACCGCCCCAGAAGGAGGAGAAGATCGTGGAAGAAAAGAAGACCGAGGCTCCGAAGGGTAGACTAGGGGCTGCTTATCCTAGGATGGTTATTTTCGATTCGAGGGAGAAATCCCTCGAACTCCTGACTCTGTATGATTATCTGCTCGCCTCAGCGGGATCTTATAATGATAAGGGTTATGGCGTTGGCTACGTTTTGACTGTTTCTAACGATTACATAACTAGCGACAACCGGCTTAATCCAGATCTCGATTCCAATACAAATAATGACTCTCAAATCATACACAACCTCGATGACCACGATGAAGAAGATGGTCATAAAGGAGGCTACGAAAGCTCGACAAGAAAAAAGTCCATTTGTGAATTCTGAGGAGCTCCGATCACGATAGAATTAGAACCACTAGATACCGAAGCAACTTCAGAAGAGCCAGTTGTTCCGATTCAAGAGGAGACACCAATAAATTCAGAAGAGATAACAGAGGTAAATCTAAGAAGCAGAAAAGTTCTACCCCCTAGAATGGGTTCAAAGGATAAAGGAAAGCAGATGGTTGCTCAGGAAGAGCCAACCCCAGTAGAGGAACTGCCCATTTGGGAAGAAACCGAGGAACATGGTAATAAAGTGGACTATAACGTGCTAGCCCATCTTAGGAAGCTACCAGCCAAACTAAGCATATACGATGCTCTGATCCTGTCAAAGGAGATGAGGGAGGCTCTGATCAAGGCTTTTCTTGATCCAAAGATTTGTTTAACTTAAATGGTCGGTAATTCCTTCGACGAGGTTTGCTCGTTAAAAGAACGACAGGTGTTACCTTCACGGTACAATGATCTATTACCGGGAACAAGTCGATCAAAACCGACCGTTATACATTTCAGTCACTATTGGAAAGTTTACGCTCTCTAGAGTGTTGGTGATCCGGGAGCATCAATCAACATAATGAATCTTCGGACGCTAGCGTATTTGGAAATTGATGCTCGCGAGCTTGAAGCAAACAAGATGCTATTAAGAGGCTTCAATCAAAAAGGAGAAAGAGCTCTTGGATCGATAACACTACTAATGAAGACCGGTGATTTAGCAAAGACAACTGCAAAATTCCACATAATATATTCTGAGACATCGTTCAAAGCTCTACTGGGTCGACCATGGATCCATGAAAACTAGATGGTACCGTCGTCTCTACACCAGTGCATAAAGTATTACGAAGGAGGGGAATAGTTTATCGAAGGTGACTTACAACCATTCTCCGTACACGAGATTGGAATTCATGAAGATGCGGACTACTATGCGCCTCCGAAGAAAACAATCTTCTCCAGAAATACCATACCAAATGAAGCAAAAAAAATTCGAGATGATGAAGAACCTGAAGTTCTAGTCCAACAGTTACTCACCACTCCCTTACGGTGAGATGGTGAAGATTTTTCCAGAACTCGCACCTAAGGTCGAGGCTGGGGACGAGCACGTGGAAGAAACGTTGGAACAGTTGGACAGAAGAAACCGGTCATCGATGTTGTTTGGGAGAATGGCTTTGAAGAAGAAGAAGAAATCAAGAAAGAAGTAGCTACAATAAATCAAAAGAAACCCCAGTTCAAGATCTCTCTCGAAGATGAAAAGAATGAAGAAGACAAATCAATGTACGAGAAGATTAACCATTATGTACATACTATGACCCTGACCCCGATCCATTCTAATATGATTGAGGGTATGGTGGTCAAGGAAGTGCATGGTGGTGGTACTAAGCCAATCAAGTTTTACCGTGGTGCTTCTTCTTCCAATAATGAAAGAGATGTATAATTTGAAGATGTTACCTCATTTGAATTAATGGAACTACCTTTTGAATGGTACTCTCCCTGTGTTCAAAATTTAATTCAACGTGGTGTCTTACCTCGACAATGGACAAAAGGTCAATCACAACATTTTGAAAAATTATGGAATAATGCCGGTCGGCCTCCCAATTCAAAACATGGTCTCGGATTCGACACGATAGGGTCTATTGATGATACAGGATTTTGCTTGGTTGTCACTTGCGAGCCTAATAAAGACTGCTTGGAAGCTTCAGAAGACCTCGAAGATCTACCAATCAAAGACACTCCACCAGGATTTGAAGAAGAAACCAAATCTACAATAGATGAGTTAACGGGAGTTAACTTAGGTACTAGCGAAGAACCTAGGCCTAATTTTGTTAGTTCCTTACTCAATAAAGAAAACTCTGAGGAAATAATCAAGCTACTAATGGAATTCAAGGACTGTTTTGCTTGGAGTTACGATGAAATGCCATGATTAGCTCCAGAAGTCGCAGTTCACAAGTTAGGAGTAGATCCTACTTCCGTTCCAGTCAGAAGAATGCGTCTAGAAATTGAACAACAAGTAATAGCTGAAGTTAAGAAGCTAATAGATGCTAAATTTGTCCGTGAAGAACAATACCCAACTTGGTTAGCCAACGTGGTACCAGTCAGAAAGAAGAATGGTCATATCAGAATCTGCGTGGATTTCAGAGATTTGAATAAAGCATGTCCAAAGGACGAATTCCCACTACAAATTCCAGAATTGATGATCGACATAGCTTCGACACATGAAATCTTCTCATTTATGGATGGATCATCAGGATACAACCAGATAAAGATCACACTAGAAGACAAAAAGCTCACGGCCTTCAGAACGCCTATCGGAGTGTATTGCTACACTGTAATGCCATTCAGACTAAAGAACGCAGGAGCAACATACCAAAGAGCGATGACAAAGATTTTTGAAGATCTCATTCTCAACCAAGTCGAGTGCTACGTGGATGATGTGGTCATCAAAAGCAAACTGAAAGAAGATCACCTGTATGATTTGAGAATTTTTTTCGAACGACAAAGACAACACAACCTTAAGATGAATCCCTTGAAATGCGCCTTCGGCTTCACCTCCGGGAAATACTTCGGATTTGTTGTCCGACATAGCGGGATTGAAATCGATCCGAAAAAGATTAAGGCTACTTTAGAAATGCCTCCTCCCAAAACTTTGAAATAACTACGATCCTTTCAAGGGAAGTTGGCATATCTTCAATGCTTTATCTCGAACTTGTCAGGAAGGTGTCAGCCTTTTTCTGCTTTGGTTAAGAAGGATGCCAAGTTTACTTAGGACTCCAAATGCCAACATGCCTTCGATGACATCAAACAATATTTAATGACACCTCCTGTCTTAGCAGCCCCAGTCTCAGGTAGACCGTTGATACTTTATACCGCGGCTTTAGATGACTCCCTTGGAGCCCTGCTAGCACAGGTCGATGACGAGGGAAAAGAAAATGCTCTCTACTACTTAAGCCGTCGTCTAATTCCGACGGAAGTAAAGTATCCTCCTATTGAGAAGCACTGCTTGGCCCTGATCTTTGCCGCACAGAAGCTCAGGCATTACATGCTTTCTTATAAAGTCAACCTTATTTCAAGAGTTAATCCGTTGCAATACTTGATGACCCGACTGACTCTTTCTGGCAGACTTATCAGGTGGTCGATGATACTATTGCAATTTGACATAACTTTCGTTCCTCTTCGCACCGTAAAGGGACCAGTCCTAGTAGACTTCCTTGCAACACACCCTTTACCGACAGATTTGCCTCTCGACGACGATTTACCTGACGAGCAGATAATGAGCGTAGAAGACCCCAATGATCGATGTTGGGAACTATACTTTGACGGAGCGTGCTCAGTACAGAAGAACAAAGAATTACAAACAATAGTGCCCGGTAAGATAGGAATCAGACTAATCTTTATAACACCAGAGCGGGGGATGTTAAAATACTCCTACCACTTAACAGAACCATGTACAAATAACGACGCAGAATACGAAGCCCTTATAACCGGATTAGAATTAAGCATTCTGATGGGAATAACAGACATCAACATCTACAGAGATTCTCAGTTGATCATTCAACAGGTTGCCGGACAGTACAAAATTTTAAAGCCAAGACTCGAGCAAGATTTCAGGTACGCCATGAAATTTTGGAACAAATTCCAAACGTAACAATCTACGAGATTCCCGTAAAAGAAAATGTTGTCGCCGATGCGTTAGCCCGCCTTGCAAAGGAATTTGCTTGCTTGCAGGATGAGTCGAGTTGAAGTGTCGGTCCGAGGACGACAGGTCCTATCACAGCTCGACATGGATACAATACATAAATCAGAAAGAAAGCAGAAGAAACAATTGCAGCAATGACAGAAAATACAAAAGATTGGCGGCAGCCATTAATAGACTACTTGCAGACAGGAAACCTATTGGACGATAAGTCGATAGCCCATCAAATCAAGAAAAGAACTCTGTGTTACGCATTAATAAACAATACATTATACAGAAGGTCTTTTGATCAGAAGTGGCTAAGATGCCTGAGCGGGTCCGAGGCTCGTGAAATCATTAAAAAGGCGCTCATCAGTCGGGTCTGAAAATGAAAATGAAGATTAAAAGACTAGGGTACTACTGGCCCTCAATGATGACCGACTGTATGAAAGTTGCCAAAAGTTGTCACCAGTGCCAAGTGCACGGAGTGGTTCTACACCAACCCCCAAATTTGCTACATCCGACAATCGCGTCATGGCCATTTGAGTGTTGGGGCACAGATATAGTGGGTCCGATAGAACCGCCTTCTTCAAGAGGACATCGCTTCATTCTTGTAGCTACAGACTACTTTTCTAAATGGGCAGAAGCTATACCACTCAGAGAAGTGAAGGCACATCATGTGCTACAGTTCTTCAAGAATCAAGTCGTCTACCGTTTTGGGGTACCACACAATATCATTTCAGATAATGGGTCTGCATTCAAAAGTACAAAGATCAACAATTTTGTTAGAATACACGAGATAGATTGGCGATACTCAACGATCTACTACCCAAGAGCAAACGGCTTGGCTGAGGCTTTTAAAGATACTCTCGTTCAAATTTTAAAGAAAACTATGGACGACAACAGGAGAAATTGGCGCGAGAAGTTGTTAGAAGCCTTATGGGCATACAGGACAACTTTTAGGACTCCTACTCAGTCTACGCCTTACACTTTAGTGTACGGGTCCGAGGCCGTCTTGCCCCTGGATGTTCAACATCCGTCACTCTGAATTGCAGTTACAGAAAAGATCACTACATAAGAAAATGCCAGACTACGACTGGAAGAATTAGAAAGCTTGGAAGGGAAAAGTCTTTCCGCACAGCAGAATTTGGAACTGTATCAAGCTAAGATGATCCAGGCCCATGATAAACTGGTTCGCCCAAGAACTTTCAAAGTCAGTGACCTAGTTTTAGTTCTCAGAAGACCTATTCTTGAACATCGCAAGATAGGTGATAAATTTGAACCAACATGAGAAGGGTCTTTCGTGGTCGAGACAGTCTACTCAGGAGGTTCCTACCAACTGGTGAATTGCCGTGGAGAATGACCCATGCTTCCAATCAATGGATGGTATTTAAAGAAGTATTACGCAACCTGATGTTTCGAAGGGTGGCCTCTAAAGTAGAATCTTATCCCGAGAAACACGGGTGAAGTAATCACTTTGTGACTGGGTCCGAACCCAAAACAAAATAAAATGGATTATAAAAAAAATCTCATCAACAAAAATGTTAAAAAGAAAACATGGGAAATCGTAATAATAAAAATGTCAATCTTTCCTTGTAAATCCATTCATTCCTGATATTTTCTCATCTCTTTCTACTTCTTTTAAATTTAAAAGAAGTGAATAAGATTTTTTAAGTGTTTTTTTCTTATTGTTCTTGTTCTTAGTACAGCCCCTGATCCTTTCCTTGTTTTTTAGCAGGGAAATGTCGAAAGGGCGATTGGTTCTAAACTTTAGAAATGGCGTGAGTCTAACACTTGATGAAAAGAAGGTGAGGGATGGAGCAGTGATAGAGATTGACTCAGACTTCACACCAGCCGGCTTACAATATGAAGAAAATTATTGGATCCTAGTTGATCGAGAAGAACTTCACAGCCAGACAGTGATGAAAATGGGTGCCTCGAGCCACCAATCCAGCAACAAGAAAAGAATAGCAAACGCCGCTCATGCAACCGGAGAAGATAAAAAATTAAGTCCGTGGTTACCACAGCAAAGGGTAGGCTTGTCAGCACTGTGCTCGCAGAAATTCAAGGGGTAAGGAGAGCTACTCTCACTGTTACCCAGCAAAGAAATAAGAATCATCGCATTCGCAAAATGTTGACCAAGTTAGCGGAAGATCAACATAATCAGACAGTGGATACCGTTAGTACAAATGCTCCACGGAGACCGGTTCGTCAGGAACTAAAAAGAAGAAAGTCAACTCTAAGAAAGTCGGAACAGATAAAAGAAATATCAAAAAAAGCAGAAATAGAGTCGGTACCTCGACGCCGAGCATATGTACCGAACCGAAGAGTCTTGTTGCGAAAGCAACCCCGGAGGATGTCCCTACGGAGACTATCCTCGAGGAGCCAAGTCATGCAGAAGAACGTGCTGGGGTTGAGCCATACATCCCGCAGTATGTTACTAGACACCGAGGACTTCAGATAATCCCGGAATACGAGCTTGAGAAAATGCAACTAGTTGAGAAGAAAACCTTTGAATACATTGAAAGAATTGGAAACAAGAGGGTCAACACCTTGGAAGGCCTCGAGCTACATACAGATGTTTTCTCAGATTATGAGCAACAACAAATTGTGGATTGCATCCTTGAATTTCAGAAAAAGGGTCAAGCTGGCCGCCTGAGAGAAAAGACATATTCAGAACCCCGAAGATGGATGCCAGGAAAGGGAAGAGTTACAATCCAATGCGGATGTTGCTACAATTTTTCCACAGACAGAAAAGAAAATCCACCAGGGATACTCCGTCGTAGTGAGGTGGATCCAATGCCAAGAGTCATTAAGAGAATGGTGAAAAGGATGATAACATGGAAGGTACTGCCTGCAGATTGCATACCCAACAGCTGCATTATCAACATCTACAAGGAAGGCGACTGCATACCTCCGCATATAGACCATCATGATTTTGTTAGACCCTTCTACACAGTGGCATTCGTCAACCAGTGCAACATCATGTTCGGATCTGACCTCCAGATTGCAGGCCCCGATGAGTTCCGAGGGCCGCAGAGATACCACTACCGTAGGTTCCGTCCCGGTGTTAAAAGGAAATGGAGCAGACGTTGCGAAGCATTGCATTCCAGGAGTGCCTGTGGAGCGGATCTCAGTTACTTTTAGAAGAATGGACGACAGAAAAATGCCTTATCACTTTCAGCCCGATCCAAAATTGCAGAGTCTCCAGCCCTACGAGTTGTGAGTTACATGGGAAATAGCACACCTCCAATGCACATCCATGCGGCATTCCTGCCAAGAGTGGCTTGGAAGGTGATGTTATTGCCCATGTTTCTTACTATTCAGACATGGATTTTTGACAGACACTTTTGAATAGATCAGCAAATAGTTTACACAATCCGTTTTGGATTTACATGGATTGTATAAGACATTAAATTTCTGAGGAAAATGTCATCATGACTAGATCAAGTTTTATGATGTATTTTCAGCAAGTTGGAATGAAAACGACTACCTCATATTTTGCCTTCACCTCTTTTTGTGCAAATTGACTAGGAAACGCCATTAGAGTTAAATGAACTTTGAATGACGAACAGAAAAGAAAAGAAAATAAATGAGAATTTTTCCTAAAAATCTGAATATTAAAATGAACTTCAAATTCACATGAATACTAAATAAATAACAAAAATAAAAAATGGGATCGTTAAAGGACAAACAAAATGAATTTAAATCTCAAATTGAATTCTGATCTGAATCCTCTGATTCGAACCTTTCAGTTCTTCTCTCAATCGAAATCTGTTTGAAACTCTTTTGTAATGTGAATATTTTCCTCGACTTATTGCTAAGTCAACTCTTTTCACCTTGGTACAATTACCAGCTCCTTTCAATTCTCTTTCTTCTGTGTCTTAGAGGATCGACTAGTACTATTGACACGGAGCCAGGAACTTTGTTCGATTTGTTTCTGATGGCATGAGACTGGGTCCCTCTTAATACAGATAAATCTTCGAGACTGGAGCCTAACTTCCAGTTCTCTTCGAGGCTAGAGCCTAACTTCTAGTCCTCTTTCAAACTTTCGAGACTGGTACCTAAATTCCAGTTCTCATTTCGAGGTTGGTACCTAAATTCCGACTCTCTTTCCTAGATCGATACCTAAATTTCGATTCTCTTTCAAATTGATACTTAAATTTCAATTCTCAACTCTCAAGACTGGTACCTAAATTCCAGTTCTCATTCTGGGATCAGTACCTAAATTCTGATTCTCATCTTTCGAGATCGATACCTAAATTTTGATTCTCTTTCGAATTGATACCTAAATTTCAATTCTCAACTTCCGAGACTGGTACCTAAATTCCAGTTCTCTTCCTTCGAGGTCGGTACCTAAATTCTGACTCTCATTCGAGATCGATACCTAAATTTCTCTTTCGAATTGATACCTAAATTTCAATTCTAAATTCCGAGGCTGGTACCTAAATTCCAGTTCTCTTCATTCGAGGTCGGTACCTAAATTCCGTCTCTGATCTAAGATCGATACCTAAAATTCGATTCTCTTTCGAATTGATACCTAAATTTCAATTCTAATTTCCGAGACTGGTTCCTAAATTCCAGTTCTCTCCCTTCGAGGTCGGTACCTAAATTCCGTCTCTCATTCTAGATTGATACTTAAATTTTGATTCTCTCTCGAATTGATACCTAAATTTCAATTCTAAATTTCCGAGACTGGTACCTAAATTCCAGTTCTCTTCCTTTGAGGTCGGTACCTAAATTTCGACTCTCATTCGAGATCGATACCTAAATTTCGATTCTCCTTCGAATTGATAACTAAATTTCAATTCTAAATTTCTGAGACTGGTACCTAAATTCCAGTTCCTTCGAGGTCGATACCTAAATTCCTACTCTCATTCGAGATCGATACCTAAATTTCGATTCTCTTTCGAATTGATACCAAAATTTCAATTCTAAATTTCTGAGATTGGTACTTAAATTCCAGTACTCTTCCTTCGAGGTCGGTACCTATATTCCGACTCTCATCCGTGATCGATACCTAAATTTCGATTCTCTTTCAGGTTTGATACTTAAATTTCAAATCTCACTCTCTTGAGATCAGTACCTAAATTCTGATTCTCATCCTTTTTTCGTCGATACTTAAACTATGATTCTCTCTCCGAGGCTGGTACCTAAATTCCAGTTCTCTGCGCAATCCCAAGGTTGAAATCTAGGTTTCAATTCTCATTTCAAATCCAATTTTCAAATTCAAAATTTCCTTAAACCGATTTTAAATTAAACTTCAAATTGAAATCCAAACTCACACATTAAAACTTGAAATTTAAAAGTAAACTGAAGTCAAAATCAAATTTTCCCGGATCTTGTGATTTGGAGTTCACCTCCTTTTCCATTCCCCAGCGAGAGTTCAGAAATCTCTGGTCTTGGAAATATACCTGATACTCCCCAGCGGAAATTCTTCTACTTCGTCCTAAGTTTGTCATTTGGACATCTATGTTGGTCTTATTGATCTCTTCGGTCAACACCAATAGGCGCCGTGTGCTTGCTTAGCAGACCACACCTATTGGGGGTCCATTTGTTGACCTCATTTTTGATGAGGTCTTTTGCTTCTCTCTTTAGTACTTAGGATCCATCCATAGGCTTTTCCTTTGACTAATATTAGAGGACTAGAAGTGGAACCCACCCTTTAGAAATTCAAACACCTCTTGACTCCTTGCAAACCCCACAAACTTGATTATAGACCCCTAATCACCTAGAGGGTTTAAATCAAATGTTGAGGTTTAAAGGATGAGTCCCCAATAGGACCTTTTGGCCTTAGGAATACCCTGGGTGGCCTGGTCTGGTGAGGGTTGTGTTGCACATACACTACACTCTCACACACATTCAAAGTCCTAAAACTACACTCTCACCCAACTTGACTTCCTGACTCATGTAGGTAATTCATATGGATGATCTTTAACCCCTAAGCCCCTAGCTAAGAGGGTTAGGAACAACATAGTGAATGACTCAAATGAGTCCTCTCATGTCTCATATGGGCTTAATATGGCTTCATGGCTCAACAAAAGTGATTCCATTCTTCTCAAATTTGATCAATCTTCATTTTTCCAAAATTTCAATTTTTGACCCCCGGGGCCCCAGACCCACTAAAGGCCAAATGCCTTTGGAACTACCCAAAATTTGCAAAATCACCTAAATTACCCAAAAATCCTCAAAATCAATCCTAAACATTTCCCAACATTCACATTGATCATCTTTGGCCAAAAATACCAAAATTTCCAAAAATACCCCTAAACCCCCCAAAATTACCAAAATACCCTTTTACACCAAAAATCCAAAAAATTCAGAAAATTCCTAAAAAATTCCAGAAAATCCCAAATATTCCCAATTTCATTTTTTTCAACAACACCATGGGCCAATGTTTCCAATTTACTCCACTTTTGCCAAAACCCCCAATTTTACCCATTTTTAACCCAAGTGAACCTAATGTCAAACCAAACCACCCAAATTGACCTCAATTCTGGTCCAATTCAATTCTAAATTTCAATTCAATATCCCTAATAACAATATAGACCAAATCCAAGTCCAATTTAATTGACATTTGAGCCCAATTTCAATTTGAAGCCTAAGGCCCAATTTTGGCCCATGACCTAAACCTAGCTCAAACCCATCCAATTCAACTCCAATTGGCACCAAATCTTTTCTAAAGCTTTCCTAACAACCCCATAAACAAATCACTAACTTTATTTGCCCAAATTTTGAACCTAAACAACCTAACCCAAAACCAAAATCTCTTAAATTGGCTTAAGCCCAAGCCTAACCCAAATTGGCCCAAATCCCAAAATCAAAGCCCAACCAAAGTTGAAAAACTCTTTGTGACACTCCCATGAAAATTTTTCAACATTAATTTTACATCAAATCCAACTTTAGCCCAACCTTAGCCCAAGTTAGCCCAATTTGGCCCACCTTGGCCCCTTTACCAAAAAAAACCCAAATTAAACCTAATACAATTCAAAACCACTTTAAACTTCCTCCAAATCACTCATGATACATCCCTAAACTAAAAACCAACTTTTATTTGGCATGGTACTTTACAAAACTTTTATCCAAAAGTCCATTTTAAAAATCTAAAAGCCCACTTTCTTAAACCTTTTTAAAAGCCCACTTTCTTAAACCTTTTTGAAAGCCCACTTCCAACAAATTTAAAAACTTAAATTTCATTCCAAAGCTCACATGAAATTTTCCCTCATCATTTCCTATGATTTAAATCAGCCCTAAGTTTCAAAATCATCATTAAAACATTCCATATCAAGCTTCATCCAAATTTCCACCAAAAATGCCAAAATTCATAAAATCCCCTTTCATGAAATTGACCAAATCTTTTCCCAAGCCAAATGAAGCCATGGAGCCATGCATAAGCCATACGCAAGCCATGGGAGTTACTTTACACCTCACCATATCATTTATGGCAAGTGGAGGGGGCCTCTTTCTTAATCCTTCATTAAGCCTTTTAACCATACTCATGTCACACTCTAAACCATGCTTAGCCACCTCACCATGGATGGAGACCACACCATTTTCTCTTGGATGACCCAAGTGATCCTTTTCAACCCAAAACCAGGCCTTGGGTGGTGAACCTAGCCCAAAACCTTGGGTTAACTCATTTGAACCCAAAATAGCCTTCCCCCATTCCATTTCAATTCAACTCCTTTACACATGTCAAGCCTCAATTGACTGCACCATTGCCCACCCCTGACCCCTTTGAGCCAGATGGTGACCTCATCCTGCCGGCCAGCCGCCTGGGTTGCCGAAAAACACCATGGCCGAGAGCTCCATGTGAGCCAAAATTTTTCAATTCTCCCTGGCTAAGCTGTCCCAACCCAAATGGACACCATGGCTATTCTTCTCCTCCCCTGAGCAGCTGATCCCAGCCTCCAATTTCCCCTGGGAAGCCCTCCAGCCACCTCTATTTAAACACCACCACCTCTCGGCCAAATGAGGTGATGAACCAGACATTAAGGAAACTTTGCCAAAATTGCTCCAAGACCTTCTCTTAACCCTGAGCAGTTGATCCCCAGTGTTCCTTTGCCCTAAACCCCAGTAACAGAGCTCAATTTCTGAGTTGAAAATCCACCCAAAAACTAGGACATCTCTGGAACCTCTACCAAATCCAAATTAAACTCACCCACACCTGCACAGGACCAAGAGAAGGAGTTCCCCAATTAAAGCCCCCTCTCTAGGCCACCCAGTTGCTCCAGCCTCCAAGCTTTGAAATCGGGTCTGGTCACTTTCATACTTAAACAATTCCCTAGAGCCAGAGACTTCATCTGGAGCTTTCCTGGACTCAATCGAAGGTGACACAACTCTCAGATCGAAGCTTCACTTCTCTGAGCAAAGGTATGAACTCATTCTTCCCCCCGAGCTTCCAGCAATTCTCCATTTTGTTTGGGTTGATTTCATAGCCTATAAATAGTATGGATGTGTTCGTCTCTTCAAGACGAATCCATAGAGTATAAGAACACAAAAATCCATTAAGAATCGAGTGAGATCTTAGGGTTTTAGTGTGGATGGCCACGGGTGCACACCAGTCGTAGACGATGACCAGGAGTCGTTGGATCGCGCGTGTATCGAGCGGACGGTCAAGATGAAGTCGGATGGAGCAATGGTAAGTGAACCGCTGGCCCCTGGAGAGCTGAGTCAGATGGCAACGCCGAATCATAGCGTGACGCGTGGGCTTTCGGAAGTGCCGAGGTTGACGCGGCGCCGCGTGGATAAGTAGGAAATTAGGGTATTTTTGAATTATTTAAATGCCCTGAACTTCAAAAACTCATATCTTTGCACAGAAAAATCACAAAAATAAAATAAAAATATTCCCTTGCTCAGTGAATGCGAGGAGAATAATGTGGAAAAGAAATCAAATTAATTGGATGAGTATTTTATTTTTAATAATTTATTTGCTGTTTTCAATATTTTGATTCTCCATTTTCATAGAAAATTCACCATGGTATGAGATTATAGGGCTTTGGAAGCCTCTGATCTTGGGAACATTCTCTAAATTTTTCAAGGTCAGAGGTCATCTCTGTGAAAAGTTATTGAATTTTCAAGTTCATGTCACTGTTTTAGGTATTTTAATTTCAATAATTAGCATGTTGTAAAATAAATTCTAGGAAAATTTGGTGATCTTCCTTAGGACCAGAGGACCCTATGAAAAATATATTTTGAGTTAATTCATAAATAATTACCTTAATTGGCCTAAACCCCTAAAATTGAATTTGATTTAATTAGGGTTATCCACACATCAAATTGACTTAAAAATAATTCTCCATTACTCTTTAGGGTCAGAGGAATCTTACAAAAAATTTTGAAATCAATTAGACTTGATTAACCTCACCAAATGGGTTGATTAAGCCTCACAAGCAAAATGGAACTTTAAAAATTCATAACTCCAAAAATACTTGTCAAAAATTCACAAAAATGATTTTAGAGCTTCTCTGATATCAAGAGAGTTCAGGAAAATTAAAATTGGAATTTTCTAAAAAGTTGATTTTTCACAATATTTTAATATTTTAATAATTAAAAAATAATAAAAATCATGAAAATATTAAAAAATCATAAAAATGTCACATTTTGACTCCTAATCACTTAGGAACAAACCAAATAATTTCCTAAGTCCCTATGATAAGATATTAAATTTTAAAGGCTTAATGTAATTTTTAATATTAAAAAAAAACAAGTTTTTAACCTTTTTTCACTAAAATAATTCTAATAAATCAAAGAAAAATCAGAAAATTATAAAATTTGTTTTTCTGAACTCCTTGAGGTCAGAGAGATTTATGAAAAATATAAAATCAATTTTTCAACTTTAATTTTATTTTATAATTAATGAATACTCTAAAATTCAAACTTATTATAATAAATAAAATATAATACAAAAAATCACAAAAATTGGTCCATGTGGTCCTCTGGTCATTAGGAAGATCCCATAATTTTCTTAAGGATAGAAACTTTATCTTGGTCATATTGTTGAATTTTCTTTGAAAACCCCTATTTTCTACTAAAAATAATTATATAAATAAATTAAATCGAGAAGAATCACATTTTCGCCTCTAATGTCTTAATTGACATGTGAGTGAGGTGACATAAAAATTTCAAATTCATTTGAACTCAATTTAGTGAGTTATGAAATAAATAAGCCTAAAAAGGCATAAAGGTAGTTAAAAATTTTAACCCTTAATTAAAACTTTAGGTTTAATAAAAAATGGAGGGTAAAATATTTGATTTTAACTTTCTCTTGGATGATTGAAACTTAGGGAAATTAAGGGGTAGAAACACATTAAACACTTTGAAAATATCAAAATGAAACTTTAATTAATTAAATGATTTAAATTTTGGAAAGAATATATTTAAATTTGAATTATTAAAATAGGGATATTATTAAGATGATATTTATTCTTTAATTTAAAAATCCCTAAATAAGTCACTTTAACAATGTTTAGTTCTTAATTAAAAATTATGATAATAATCCAAATTAACAATTAAAACTAAAATTAAAACTAAAAGTAAATTAAATCAAATTAAAATTAAATTAAAATTAAAGTCAAACTAAAATTAACAATAAAAATTAAAATTAAACTAAAATTAAAATTAAATAAATTTAAATTAAATTTAAATTAAACTAAAATTAAACTAAAATTAAATTAAATTAAAATTAAATTAAAATTAAATTAAATTAAAATTAAATTAAAATTAAATAAAATTATATTAAATTAAATTTAAATTAAATTAAAATCAAATCGAATTAAATTAAATTAAAATCTTTTAACAACAAACCTAAATGAAATCATTAAGAATTAAATCAAAATATATCAATAATTTCAACACCTCTTTCTATCTAAGTAAATTTAAAACATGAACATCAACTTGAAATACCAAGATAAGTGAAAATATAAAGATTTAAATATAAAATAATTTGAACACTATTCCAAACTTAAAATTATTAATTAAAACCTCATAATTAAATTAAAACACTTTAAACCATTAACTCAAACTTTAAATTAAGAATGATTAAAATTCTCAATAAACCAACTTGCCTCTTAAAGGTTTTAATTATTATAACTCTTAAATAGAGTATTAAGTGAGATGTCACTTCGGTCATCGTGTAATCAAATACCTAAGTTCATCGAGCAAGAAACAAAGTTTAACTAAACTCTTGGATGATTAATTCACACGTGCAACTAAATTTACTTGGACTCAAAATAATCCCGTAAATATTGAAAAGATGTTTAGGACTCGTCCTAAGCACTTCCTCAATATGACGGGATGTTTTAGAAGAACAACTGAATTTAATTGTTCTTTGATGAAGAAAATCATCCTTAAATCAAACCAAGGACCTAGAGGTCATAGGAAATGACTAGTTATAGGATTAGGAATTTGGTAGACAATCAAAACCCTTCCCTTAGATTTACCTAGGTATCTGTTAGAACATTTAAATGCCTAAACATGTGTTTTAAGTGCAGCTTGGGATGACGGGAAGATCCTGCAGGTATGTTTTCATTTTATTGTAATTTATTTTATTGCAATTTACTTACATGCACTGTACTTTACTTTTCTTGCATGATAAATAAAACTGTTGCATGAAAACTAAAATCTTTAGGATAGTCCCTGAACTGAAACCAAAACTAAATTAAAAGTCATTGCAAGATAAAATTCACCGCCACAACATTCGAAAATATAAAACTACTGAAAATTTAATCACAAATATAACAACAAAACTACAATCACAACTAAATTAAAACGTCTCATTGAATGATCGGGATTACCTCGGATGATGTAACCCACGTGTAGCTAACGGGATTTCCCAATGTCTAAATGAAAGTGTGGAACTCATTCAGTTGAGTTTAGTAAATTCATCTGGACTAAGTGAATTCGATGAAAATAACGGTCTGCGGGATGACAGAACCGTGGGATCTTAATCGGTTCTGTTTAAATAACTTTAAGATTTATTTTATTTAAAATATTAAAAACACTTGGATTTTAAGATTTTCTCTAAACCAAAACACTTCCCTCATCTCCTGATTTATGACTTCTAAAACTAAACCTCTGCAACAACAAGGAGCTCGGAGCATGGTGGGCAGCTCAGCCATCATCATCAGCAAAACTCGGATCTACTTCAGCAAAACTTTCTTAGAATTAAATAACCAAGCCATAGGACTTCGAAGTAGTTTGTCTAGTGCAACATAAATTTTCAACTTCTCGTTAGGCATCTGTATAATCATGTTATGCAAATTAAGCCCTAACCGATCTTAGGATTCCGATGTAGTCGTTCGGTACGACATAAACCCTCACATCTTCGAGGCTATTTGTATGATTATGTCATACTAATATAAGTCCTAATTAATTAAAAATTGGCAGGATTGCAACATTAAATAAACTCCCAAATTGAAGCCAAACAATAGGATAGTTTGGGAAGTTGCCAAGATTCTTCTTGTATCCTCAGCTTCTCCTACTTTTCTTCCTTTGAACTCCTGAAATTAATTGTTCCAAATTTGATCCATTCCCTATTGAAATTCCAAAATTTAATCCTTTGAAAACCTTAAAGTTTGAAATTCTTGAGAGCTAAACCATTAATCATTATCGAGAGTTTTCTTAAATGATTCCCGTCATTTAAAATGTAATTAACTATAGGGGCTTGCCCTTATAGGGAACTTTAAGAACCCAGGAAATATAAACCCTGCTTAATTCCTTGATATTAAGAAGGGGAACTTGTCGGCTTATAAAATTAGTTTGTAGACCAAACGGATGTCACAAATCTTCTAGCTTTTTTAACCGAGCCACATCACCAAGTAGTGTGTCTATTCTTCGGGATAGATACACGGTTTGTGGTGTGGTGCTCGTTTATATAAACTACTTGGGATGTGAGATCGGTTTGATTTCATATCTTAAAATTTTCAAACTTAAAATTATTTTCAAAATCAAATGCTACTTTCCAAATTATATATATTTAAATTAAAACTAAAATCTAAAAATTTGCTGACAATTTCTGTAGGTGACCCCATTTTTTTAAAATACAACACATAACCTAAAAATAATGCCGACAAGGCGTTATATTAAAGATTTTTCTAAAATTACTAAAACTTTGTGCCATCTTCTAGTAAATGATAGGATGTTTGATTTTAATGATGAATGTTTGTGTGCTTTTGAATTACTTAAAGAAAAATTAATCACTGCTCCTATAATTGTTTCACATGATTGGGAGAAACCCTTTGAATTAATGTGTGATGCTAGTGATTATCCTATTGGAGTTGCGTTGGGGCAAAGGTATGATAAAAGTTTCAAAGTTATTTACTATGCTAGTAAAACTCTTAATGATGCTTAAATTAATTATACCACTACTGAAAGAGAATTATTAGCTATAGTATTTGCTTTCGATAAGTTTAGACCTTATTTAATTGGAACTAAAAGTATAGTGCATATTGATCATTCAACTATCAAGTATTTAATGCAAAAGAAGAATGCTAAACCTAGATTGATTAGATGGATACTCCTTTTGCAAGAATTTGATTTTGAGATAGTTGATAGGAAAGGATCTGATAATCAAATTACTGATCATTTGTCAAGAATAGAATATGATAAATTTTCTGAATTTGAGAAGGAAGTTGCAGAAACTTTTCCTGATGAACAATTGTATATTCTTATGGAAAAGAATTTGCTTTAGTATGCTGATATTGTGAATTATATTGTGAGTGATATTATACCATCAGATTTAACAAGGCAACAACAAAAAAAGTTTAAATATGATGCTAAATTTTATTTTTTGGATGAGCCCTATTTATATAAACATTGTAAGGATCTGATTATTAGAAGATGTGTGCCACATGAAGAAATTAACACAATCATTCAGAGATGTCATGATTCTGAATTTGGTGGTCATTTTGGTGTTCATAAAACAGCTTATAAGATTTTACAATCTGAATTTTATTGGCCCACTCTTTTTCGTGGTGTTTTTAAATATGTTAAATTTTGTGATCGATGTCAAAGAGTAGGTATTATTTCTAGAAGAAACGAAATGCCTCTGAATTATAATTTAAAAGTTGAAATTTTTTATGTATGGGGATTAGATTTTATGAAACCAGTTGCACCTTCATTTAGAAAATTATATATATTAGTCGCTGTTGATTATGTTTCGAAATTGATTGAAACTGTTGCTTTACCAAGATGTGATGCTTAGAGTGTTTCTAAATTTTTAAAGAAAAATATATTTACAAGATATGGAATGCCGAGAGTGATTATAACTGATGGTGGATCCCATTTCAGAAACAATCAAATTAAGAGATTAACTAGAAAATATAACATTATTTATTTAATCTCTACTGCTTATCATCCCCAGACTAGTGGATTAGCGAAAGTATCGAATAGAGAAATTCAAAGAATTTTAGAGAAAACAGCAGATATTCATAAATAAGATTGGTCTGTTAGATTAGACACCGCATTATGGGCTTATAGGGCTGCTTTAAGACCCCTATTGGAATGTCTCCTTATATATTAGTGTTTGGCAAAACTTGTCATTTGCCGGTTGAATTGGAGCATAAAGCATATTGGGCGATTAAGGAGTTGGATTTTAATTTGAGAAATGTGGGAGAAAAAAGATTTATGCAATTAAATGAGTTGGAGGAAATTAGAAATGAATCATATCATAACGACAAGATTTATAAAGAGAAAATGAAATTGTGGCATGATCAGAAGATATTAAAAAAATGATTTGAACTGGGACAAAGAGTTTTATTATATAATACGAGATTGAAATTATTTTCGGGAAAACTTAAGTCCAGATGGATAGGACCTTTTACTGTAGTAAAAGTTCATTCTTTCGGAGCTGTTGATATTGAGGATCCTAAAACTATAAATATTTTCAAGGTTAATAGGCATCGTTTAAAACCTTACTTTGGAGGGTCTTTACCTGATTTCAATTAGGTTTTATTGTTAATTCATCCTAGTTAACTGAATGGTTTGTCAGGCTGACGACGTTAAACCAAGCGCTTTGTGGGAGGCAACCCATGTGTATTTGTGTGTTGTATTTGCATGCGTATTGTTGTTTGTACTTTTAGTTTAATGTTAAAGAATCCTAATTACCCCTAAATAAGTTAAAAATTAAAAATATATTGGATCGTATTGTGGAAACGAAGTATTTCGAGCCAAACAAAGTTTGGTGAAAATTTTTGTCACTGGCGCCGCCGGCGCCCTATTCTTTTATAACAGCCAAATTTCTAGTTTTAAAATGCAGGTTTTGGCAGTTTTGAGTAGGATTTTCTTCCTTAAAACACCCCAAAACTCCAATTTAAATCCATAACCACCAGAGAAACGAAAACTCTATTTCTCAATTCGCATCCCATGGATTCCCACTCCATTGAACTCCCCAGATCTCGCATCTACAATCGACATAAGTTCATTAGTTTTGAGGTGCAACGTCTATTCCATAAAGTGATGATGAATAGAAGGATTATCTAGGAAAGAGGCTTTGTGAATCGAGGTTTGGAGAGTCCGACGACAAGATTTGAAGAGATAGTAAAGCAAAGACGTTGGGAAGTGTTATGCTACACTACCGCCGCAGTGGTTGTTCCGGTCATGAAAGAATTTTATGCAAATCTACATGGGATCAACCAAGGATGTGTTTTTGTGTGAGGAAGGTATGTACCATTCACACCTGCGAGGATAAATGATCTCTTCATGATAGAAAGTGTACATTTTTGTCATTATGCAAATTTTAATGCGACGAGCAATGATATTAATGACATCTATCGTTATTTGACGGATGAGAATGAAGAATGGGAAGTAAGGGATAATGGATATGCCAGTTTCACTTCTTCATCCTTGAATCCAGAATCAAATCAGTATCATTACTTTATTTCAGCAAAATTAATTCCTACTTTGAAGATAAGTAAGGTGACGAAGGAAAGTGCTATTCTGAATTTTTGCATACAAACTGGAAGGCCAGTGGATATTGAATCAATCATTACTAAATCTGTATTGGGATTGATTGTGCATGGATCTAAATATGGGCTTGGACACCTGTCCACCATATTTCTGTTATGTAGTCAATCACAAGTGCCATATGAAAGTTGGGAAAAAGTTCTTCTACCCTGAAGACCTATTGATCCCAATGATCTTTATGACTACAGAACAGTTGGTGATGAAGGAGACATGGATGTGATTACTGATCAGCCCACTGAGAGTTCACAACCTATTCAGCCTTACTATTCTGAAAGTTTGAGGGTGATATTAAAGAAGATAAAGAACTTGGAAAATGAGGTACGGAATATTATGAATGCTATTAATAACATTTCTGATTTATTTGATCACATTGATTGGAGGATGAAAGAGCAATTTGATCATAATGGTCGAATTGAGTTAGGTTTGGTTAATCTGTTGAAGAAGAATGCTATGGTGGCTGAAGATTCATTTGATGAATTCCCATATCGTACATTCTACAATTTGTTCGTTCATCGTCAATCAATGGGAGACATTAGAGAGGATGAGACTTCTGAGACTGATGAGGAGTAATTAGTAGATTCTATATGCTGCTTTATTATGTTTAAGTGTTTTCTTTGATTGCTATGTTGTTTACTTTGCTTTGTTTCAGTAGGGTGTGTTTGGACTTTGCTTTGATTTCTTGTGTGTACTTAGGACTTAGTGTTTGCTTATCGTAGTGTACTTTCAACACTAAGGATCTAAGGAGTGTTGCTTATATTTGATGAACATATGTGTGTAATCGTTGTATCGTGGATTTTATATATATGAAAGTAATGTGATGTGTTGTTTGTGTAAATTGATGTTGTTTAATGTTTGTGAGATGAAATAGATGCTTGTTGATGTGTTAAATAGGAGTGCGGAGGTTGAAACGATTGAATTTGAGATGAAAATTTTTGAACCCAATAGAATTTTGGACTGGCGCCGCCGGCGCCCAAATCCAAAGAAACAGGCTATTATTTTGAATAGAGCGCCGCCAGCGACAGATCGGGCGCCGCCGGCGCCCAAACACCAAAAATAGCCTGGGACCCATTTTTCTGCCATTTCTTTTGTCTCCCACCTCCATATTCGCGATTTTCAAGCTTTAGGGCTTGTTAGATCTCGGATTAGAGAGGATTTCTGAGGCCGGATCTGCACTTCTCTTGGTAAGAGCTTTACTTTAACCTAAAATTTTTGAATTTTTTCCATGTGAAACTCTCACATTGTTGGATGATATTTTTGGAGATTTTTGAGAAAAAGTGAAGTTTCATATGGTAGAATTTGTTCTTACTTGAATAGATTAATGCTTGGAGTTAATACATTGTGGATTTGGAATTTATTGGCAAGTTTTTACATTTTTTCTAGAAATCCACATGTCTCCTAGAACGAGTAAGGGGAAGCAAAAATTTGATTGGGATGATGAAAGATTTGTTAATATTAAGGCTCATTTTTTATTCAACTCTCAATTGCAAAACAAGAAGTGTATTCATGATCGAGCGTTTGAAAATCCTGGTGGATCTATAGAACAGTTGATTTCTAAGCAAAATTTGGAACATTTATGTTACTTTTCTGCTAATGCTATTTTGGGAGTAGTCTGAGAATTTTTTTGCTAACGTGCTCTGGTCTGAAACATAATATGTGCTAGTCCGAGGGAAACTGGTTGAGTTCACCCCACAACGTATCAATGCTTTTATCAAATTCGAGAACCTTTTGTCTGTGAATTTGAAAATTTTGATACTAGTCAGAAGAATTTGATGAGTGTAATCACGTATCTGACCGATGGAAGACGGGAATGGAAGATGAATCAGAGACAGATGATTAACTTCCCTGCTTCTATTTTAAATGTTGCTTCTAAAGCATGACATTATTTCATTTCTGCAAAACTATTGCTTTCTTATCATCACAGTGAAGTTACTAGGGATCGAGCTATTTTAACTTATTGCATCCAGAATATGAAGAAGATTAATATTGGAGCCATTATTTTTAAGAGCATTCACTCTATTGCCAAAGGAGAAACCACTGGTGGATTAGGACATCCTACCCTGATTCATGCACTTTGTGTTCAGGCTGGAGTGGAGTATTGTAGTTCTAAGGAAGTGGCAATACCTTTGAGGCGGATTACGAAGGCCATTATTCATTCTTATGAGGCTCATGTGGGTGCAAGAGAGGAGAGTAGGAGTACTGATATTCCTACCACGAGTTATGATGTTCCATCTACTTCTGAGCCCCCGACACTATCTGATATCGTGCAGCAGTTGAGATTGTAGAGTGATAGTATGGATAGGATGCATCATAAGATGGACATGTTTGAGGCCTGAAGTGATTTGAATGAAGACTATTTACAGAGAAGAGTTGAGTTTGATATGACTTATTATGATGCTCAGGTCAAATTTATGAGGGGGGAGTCCGATGTGACATTTCCTTCTTGCCCTAGTTGTACATCGTACAGGCCTGGACCTTCTGACCCTGTTGCTGATCCTGGTGATGGAGACTGGTAGATAGCTTGTTTGTCTTATTTCTATTGTTCTTAGTCTGTTGAGATGTATTGATGTGATATAGTGGACATTTACTTTTCATGTGATGTGTAACCCTGTGTTGTACTATGTGATGTAGTGTCATTTATTTTTATGTTGAACTGTTAGTTGTGTTGTTATGTGGTGTGATAATTTGCTTTATGTTATAGTGTTCTGTTGGATATTTAGTTGTTTAATGTTTATTTCTCTTTACCCATGCAAATATTTAAATTGTTATATCACTGCTACTAATTGTTTCATGCTTGCTAGCTATAAATTTTGATTAATACCAGGTAAATTATGAAGATTTCAAAATCTGAGCACATAAAGGTTAGTTTTCTTTTACTCTTAACTATTTCAAATTTATTGAAAAATGTAAGTTTTGGGGAGGGTAGAGAAAAGCTAAACTTTTATTTGTTCTTAATTATTATATTTTCAAAAATTATTAACATAACTTTTGGCAGTTGAACCTCATTATAAGTTAACTAAAACTTTTCAATTCAGTTGAATATTATGGAAGGAAAGGATGAAAATTTTTAGTGATAAAAGTTGATTTTATAGAAGGAAGTTATTTGGTATGAAAGGATTTGATTATAGTCAACTATTTAAAGTAAAGAAAACTGTATTTTTGAAATGTTAAGGGATTTAAAGTATTGTGTGTTAAGAAGAGATTGTAACTTTATGATGAATAATAAAGCTTGTACTTAACTATAAAGTAAAGAGATGACTTAAGTTTGAACTTTATAAAGAGGAGAGTGAAGTTCAAAATCATTAAAGGCTATCCAGATATAGTAATCCTCGGAAAAAAAAAAGAAAATAAAAAAGAAAAAGAAAAGAAAATGAAAAAAAAAAAACAAAAAGAAAAGAAAAGAAAATCGTTATGAGGAGAAGCTTGAGGATATGGCTAATCAAAAATTGGCTTCACTTGAATCACCTTAAAGGCAGAGCTTGATTTCATTTCAGAATTTATGTTTAAGGTACTAGCCTACATTCTAATAAAGTTTGCATGAACTCCTTTTTCACATAGTCCTTTAAAGTACTCTTAATATAACAGATTATGGTTCATCTTGAAATAAATAGAAGACTAGAACTCTTAGACTTAAGTACTGAATATTCTTATACCTGTAAAGTTAACCTGAGTTGCTAAACTTTTTCTGAAAATCTAAACACTATATTCTTTTGAATGAAAAATTTTGGTCTCTTACAATTGAAAAGTACATTGCCTAGAGTTATATTTTTATATAGTAAAAGGATTACTTGAGGACAAGTAATAGTTTATCTTTGGGGGATTTTGATGCACCAAAAATATATACTCTTTTAGCTATGTGTTTTTACCTATTTTTGGTGATATTGCACTTTAAAGGAAGGAATTTTTCATGATTTGTTGTAGGTATGATGATTATGGGTGATTGGAGCTAAAAGATATAAAAAGGAAAGAATTTGGAGCAAAATGGAGCAATTTGGAGGAAAATAGCCCTGGCGCCGCCGGCGCCCTATTCCAGAGAACTCCAGAATTAATTAGCACGATAAAGCGCCATTGGTGCCATTATTTGGCGCCGCCGGCGCCCTATGTCGGTTCACTTCAAATTCAAATGTTTTGGCAGATTTTTGAAGAGGTGCTTGAAGAAATTCTTGGGGAATTCGTTCCTTACATTAAATTAAGTGTCCAAGACAAAAATGGAGAGGAGGAAGAGAAGAGAATTGGTGTAGAGAGTGTGAGGAAAGTGTGAGAGAGAGTTAGGGTTTGTGATTTTAAGAGAGATTCTTCTCTAAGGAGGGGAGAAGAGGGAAAGTGAGAGATTGCTTCTTCATCTTTGTTCCAAGGAGAGAATCTTGTGTTGCCAGGAAGAGAAAAGGAATCAACGGGACTTTGAAGGAATTTGCTTTGGAGGAGAGAAAGAGATAAGTTGTATTTACTATTGTAGTTTCTATGACTCTTGTTTTATATATAAAATCCATGTGTTTTTATATCTTCTCCATGGTTAATGAGTAGTCTCCCTTGCCTTTCTTCTTGCATGAAGTAATTATAATGTGGTGATGTGGAAATGATGTGCCCTTTAAGTGTTATAAAAGTTGTGATGTTTCTTTAATTTGGAACTTAATTTACTTTTCAATCCAGCCAATTGAATTGTTAAAACATGTTGAGGAACATTAATTCCAAAAGAATTGAATGTTCTACAACAAAATGAAGAAACCATTTAATGTCTGTAAATGAATTGCATAGTTCATAGGGATTAAGTGCAAATAAATACGGAAACTGTTTTGATGTGCTTCAAATTGGAGGTTTCATGGTGACAGAATGAGATCCCCAATTTGGTCTTAAGATTGATAACTAAAGCCTATGGTTAGCTTTCGGGTGAAGGGTGAGTGGGAGCTCCGAAGTGAGAGCCGGTATCCTCCTATCTTAGCCTTAGATTTAGTAACTAAACTTAAAATATGGCAATGTTCTTTACTTGCTTGGAAGAGGGGGTACTCTTTCAAAGGTAAAGAAGCAAATATGCTCCTATTTGGCACAACACAACTAACTACCAATCTTCATCATCCACACATAATAATCTTTATGCAGGAAGAAAGACACTTATCATATAGAAGTATCTACTAAATCACATAAGTTAGTGTGTTTGTTAGTTAATATAGTTCAGTAATTAGAAGTAATTGTAGTAGCTTTATTATACTTTGCATTAACTAGTGGTAGTACACTTAAGTCATTGTTACGTTGGGTATTGGATTTTAGTGTTATATTATCTTATTTAAAGAACGTTCACCTCCCCGTGGGATCGATAACCAAGACTCCATTGGTGCCCTGTATTACTTGATACGATACGTATACATGTGTTGAATTTGTGACTTTACTAAATCATTCTAAATCTATATAAATTTGACTTCATAAATTCTTGCTTAATATATAAAGTCGCGGTCAATAACCACTCCATTGACCCAATAGGTCAACTTTGGACCAAAAAGTCAACTTTGGTCAAAATGGTCCATCCTTGACCCAATGACGAACCCTTTGACCCAATAGATCAACTTTTGACCAAAAAGTTAGTTTTGCTCAAAATAGTCAATTTTTGACATAATGACCATCCTCTTGACCCAATAGGTCAACTTTTAACCAAAAAGTCAACTTTGGTTATAATGATCAATTTCTGACCAAATGACCAACCCATTGACCCAATAATTCAACTTTAGTCAAAATGGCAATCCATGTTCCAATACCAAATAAGTCAACTTTTAACCAAAAAGTCAATTTTGATCAAAATAGTCAATTTTTGATCTATTGACCAATTATTGACCCAATAAGTCAATCTCTGACTTAAAGTCAACTTTGGCCAAAATGGTCAATCCTTGACCAAATGCTTAACTCATTGACCCAACAGGTCTACTTTTAACCAAAAAGTCAACTTTGGTCAAAAAGTTCAACGCTTGACCCAATGACCAACCCATTGACCCAAAAGATTAACTTTTGACAAAAAAAATCAATATTGGTCAAAAGAGTCAATTTTTGATATAATGAGCAACCCATTGACCCAATAGGTCAACTTTGGTTAAAATTGTTAATTTCTGACTCATTGACCCAATAAGTCAACTTTTGACTAAAAAGTCAACTTTGTTCAAATTGGTAAATCCTTGACCCAATGACCAACTCACATACCCAATAGATCAACTTTTGACCAAAAAGTCAACTTTGGTCAAAAAAGTTAATTTTTAACCTAATGACGAATTATTGACCCAATAGATCAATTTTTGACCAAAAAAGTCAATTTTGGTCAAAATAGTCAATTTTTGACCTAATGACCAATTATTGATCCAATAAGTTAATCTCTGATCAAAAATTCAACTTTGGTCAAAATATTCAATCCTTGAACTAATGACTAACCCATTGACCCAATAGGTTAACTTTTGACCAAAAAATCAACTTTGGTCAAAATGGTCAAACCCAATGACCAACCCATTGACCCAATAGATCAACTTTAGACCAAAAAGTCAACTTTGGTCAAAATCGTCAATCCTTGACCCCATGACTAACCCATTGACCCAAAAAGTTAACTTTTGACCAAAAAGTTAATTTTGGTCAAAATTATCAATTTTTTACCTAATGACCAACACATTGACCGAATAGGATAACCAAAAAGTCAAGTTTAATCAAAATGGTTCATTTCTGTCCCAATGACCAACCCATTGACCCAATAGGTCAATTTTTGACCAAAAAGTGTACTTTGGTCAAAATGGTCAATCCTTGACCCAATGACCAATCCACTGACCTAGTAGGTCAACTTTGGACAAAAAAGTTAATTTTGGTAAAATTAGTAGATTTTTTGCCTAATGACTAATTATTAACCTAATAAGTTAATCTCTGACCAAAAAGTTAAATTTGGTCAAAATGTTCAATCCTTGAAGTAATGACCAACCCATTAACCCAATAGGTCAACTTTTGACCAAAAAGTTAACTTTGGTTAAAATGGTCAATCCTTGACCCAATGACCAACCCATTGATTCAATAGATCTATGTTTGACCAAAAAGTAAATTTTGGTCAAAATAGTTAATTTTTGACCTAATGACCATCCCATTGACCCAAAAGGTCAACTTTTGACCTACAAGTCAACATTGGTTAAATTGGTCAATTTGTGACACAATGACCATCCCATTGACCCAACAGGTCAACTTTTAACCAAAAAGTCAACCTTGGTCAAAGTAGTTAATTTTTGACCGCGTGACCAATTATTTACCCAATAAGTCAATGTCTCACCAAAAAGTTAAGTTTGGTCAAAATAGTCATTTGTTGACCTAATGACCACCCCATTGACCTAACATGTTAACTTTTGGCCAAAAAGTCAACTTTATTCAAATTGGTCAATCCTTGACCTAATGATCAACCCATTGACTCAAGATGTCACCTATTGACCAAGAAATCAATTTTGGTCAACATAGTCGATTTTTGACCTAATGACCACCCCATAGATCCAAGGTCAACTTTTGACCAAAAAGTCAACTTTGGTAAGAATGGTCAATCCTTCATAAAATGACCAACCCATTGACCCAATAGGTCAACTTTTGACAAAAAAGTTAATTTTGGTAAAAATAGTTAATTTTTGACTTAATGACCACCTCATTGACCCAATAGGTCAACTTTTGACCAAAAGGTTAACTTTGGTCAAAATTGACAATTCCTGACCTAGTGACAAACCCATTGACCCAAAAGGTCGACTTTTTCAAAAAAGTCAACTTTGGTCAAAATTGTTAATCCTTAACCTAATGACCAACTGACCCAACAGGTCAATTTTTGAGCAAAAAATCTATTTTGGTAAAAATAGTCAATTTTTGTGCTAATGACAAATTTTTGACCCAATAAGTCAATCTCTGACCAAAAATTCAACTTTGGTAAAAAATGTCTATCATTGACCCCAATGACTGAGCCATTGACCCAATAGATCAACTTTTAACTAAAAAGTAAACTTTTTTCAAAAAGGTTAATTCTTGAACAAATGACTAACTCATTGACCGAACAGGTAAACTTTCGACTAAAAAGTAAATTTTTGTCAAAATATTTAATTTTTGACCTAATGACCACCCCATTGACCCAGTAGGTTGACTTTTGACCAAAAAGTCAACTTTGGTTAAAAAGATCAATTTCTAACCCAATGACCAACCCATTGATCCAATAGGTCAACATTTGACCAAAAAGTCATCTTTGGTCAAAATGGGCAATCCTTGACGAAGTGACCAACCCATTGACTCAATAAGTCAACTTTTGACCAAAAAGTCAATGTTGGTCAAAATAATCAATTTTCTACCTAATGACCATTTATTGACCCAATAAGAAATTCTTTGAACAAAAAGTCAACTTTGATCAAAATGCTCAATCCTTGACCCATTAACGAACACATTGACCAAATCGGTCAACTTTGACCAAAAAGTCAACTTTGGTCAAATTGGCCAATCCTTGACCCAATGGCCAACTCATTGACCAATAAGTCAAAATCTGACCAAAAAGTCAATATTGGTCAAAATAGTTAATTTTTGACCTAAGGACCACCCCATCGACCCAATAAGTCAACATTGGTTAAAATGATCAATTTCTGACCTAACGACCAACCAATTGACCCAATAGGTTAACTTTTGTCCAAAAAGACAACTTTAATCAAAAAGTTCAATCCTTGACCCAATGACCAGCCCATTGACCCAATAGGTCAACTTTTGACAAAAAAGTCAACTTTTGTCAAAATAGTTAATTTTTGACCTAATGACCAATTATTGACCTAATAAGTCAATCTTTGACCAAAAAGTTAACTATGGTCAAACTGGTCAATCCTTGACCCAATGACCAATCCATTGACCCAATAGGTCAACTTTTTACCAAAAAGTCAACTTTTTCAAAATGGTCAATCCTTGACCCAATGATCAACCCATTGACCTAATTGGTCAATTTTTGACATCAATATAATAATTTTTTTACCAAAAAGGCAACTTTGGTCAAAATGGTCAATTTTTCACCCAATGAGCACCCGATTGACCCAATGGGTCAACCTATGACCAAAAAATCAAATTTGGTCAAAATAGTCAAATTTTGACCTAACGACCAATTATTGACCAAATAAGTCAAGCTTTGACCAAAAAGTCAACTTTGGTCAAAATGTTCAATACCCAATGACCAACCCATTGACCCAACAGGTCAACTTTTAACTGAAAAGTCAAATTTGGTCAAAATAGTTAATTTTTAAACTAATAACCACCCCATTGACCAAATAAGTCATCTTTTGACCAAAAAGTCAAAATTGGTCAAAATGGTCAATTTTTGACCCATATGACCAACCCATTGACCTAATAGGTCAACTTTTAACCAAAAAGTCAACTTTGGTAAAAATGGTTAATCCTTGACTTAATGACCACCCATTGACCCAATAGGTCAACTTTTGACCGAAAAGTCAAGTTTGGTCAATTTCTAACCTAATGACCAACCCATTGACCTAATGGGTCAACTTTTGACCAAAAAGTCAACTTTCGTCAAAATGGTCAATCCTTGGTCCAATGACCAACTCATTGACCCAATAAGTTAACTTTTAACCAAAAATTCAATTTTGGTCAAAGTAGTCATTTTTTGACCTAATGACCAATTATTGACCCAATAAATAAATCTCTGACCAAAAAATTAACATTGCTCAAAATGGTCAATCCATGACCCAATGACCAACCCATTGACCTAAAAGGTGAACTTTTGAACAAAAAGTCAACTTTGGTCAAAATGGTCAATCCTTAACCCAAAGACCAACCCATTGACCCAATAGGTTAATTTTTTACCAAAAGGTAAATTTTGGTCAAAATAGTCAATTTTTGACCTAATGACCACCCCCATTGATCTAATATGTCAACTTTTGAGTAAACATTCAACTTTGGTCAAAATGTTCAATCCTTGACCTAATGACTAACCTATTGACTAAGTAGGTCAACTTTGGACCAAAAAGTCAATTTTGGTCAAAATACTCAATTTTTAACCTAATGGCCACCTCATTGACCCAATATGTCAACTTTTGATAAAAAAGTCAAGTATGGTTAAAATATTCAATTTCTGACTT